>CAJNJA010023686.1:22527-33203 GCA_905231915.1 Symbiodinium necroappetens | reverse complement strand
TTTCTTCCGGGCAAGCGCCAAAGTGCGCCGGACCACAGCGCACACGGCACTAGCAAAAAAAGCACCCCCAAGGATGCGCGGCCTCCAAGCCATTCTTGCTTGACTCAGCACCACGCACCAGGAGCAAAGGGCGGCCATTAAGCAACCCACAGAGAAGCCCAAACAACTTTTGTGATCTCGCCACCTGGTCGTCCGGGATCAGAGCGTGCTCGACGGGCTTGTCCGGGTCGATGTCCGCAAAGTCCTGCTCATACGCAGGATCATTGGCAATGATTCAGGAGCTAAATTGAAATCACCATTCGCGACATGTGAGCATGAGGCTTCCAAGCCTCAGCCTTCATCAGATTGACCGCTTTTGTACCATTTGTTTGCGTCTCAGCCAGGCTGGCAGCATGCTCGGTCGTCTGCAGGAGCTTGCCCTAAAAATCAATTGAAAGCTTGCCCCAGCTCCGTCGCTGATCCTCACCGCAAAGAATATAGCTGACCTCTTCCTCGCAGGCACTGATTGAAAACCCAAGCCTCCTCGCACAAGTTGGCTGCGCCTCACACCCGCGACGACTTACCACAAAAGATTTCCGGGACGCCGTGCACCAAAGAGGGCTTACACAAAAAGCCGAAAGGATTTCTGGTGGGCCCAGCAGATGGCAGCCACCAAGAAGGGGTGAGCACGGCCAAGTGCAGGCACTAGAAAAGAATAGCCACAGCCACGTGGCAATCGAAAGGCCAGCTCTTATCGGGTGAAACTTGTTGGTCCCTGAGCCTCGTGAGGGCGAAATGTCTTAGACACGGCCCCGAGGCTCCGCTACCCATGAAAGTTTTCTTCCACAGCTAACTTGAGGGCTCAAATACGGTGTTTACAAAGGATCGCAAGGATGCACTTCTGACTTGCAAGAATAGTCATTATGCTTGTATGTTATCACAACGACAGAAATAATTATTCAGATAAGTATAGCAATGCGAGCAGTATGTACTAAAATCTGAAGTATAACGGGCACCATAAACTTGTTCCGCTGACCCTTAGTTCGAGTCGGGAAGATCAGGAAAAGGTGCGTGTCCTGCAAGCCGATCCGTTTTCAAAGACCGTGTCTCCGGACGCTTGAACTGTAAACTTATGACATGACCAACAGCCCCATCAAAAGCAAGACACCCCCTTGCCCCCCAGCTCGAAGGATGCACCATAGCTCAAGAGCCTCTATAGAGTGTACACACTTGATCGTAAAGATTTATAGCGTGCGAAGACGTATTTACGCATCGCCAGACAACAACAAAAGTGTATGGCCACAGCCCCCCTGACTTCAAAACTATGCGATATTTATATGCTTTGTATGTTTATATCTCTTCATGTCTTATATATGTATACGTTTACACGTTACGCATTTCTGGATTCATCTATGTTCATATGTGTATAATTATAATGCTTATATTTATAAATGATAAATCTGAACAAACATATAACTCGCGCTCTCTCTCTCTCTCTATATATATATATATACAATGACAATGTAAGTGCATTTTGTGTTATGTGTATAAATGTGCTGCAATTTTTGGCTTGCAACAAGAACTTTAACATTTTTCATCCCTGTATCGACGTAGTTGGAACCATAGAGTGGGTGCTGAAAATATTTCCCTCAATGGTTCTAAGCTGAATCGTCGCCCACCGATCCCGTCTGCAGGAATGGAAAAACCAAAAATATAGAAGTTCCTGAAACCAGAACAACCCAGCTCACCCCCAGCACATCCCAATGCAGCGTGCTGTCGTTTGAATTGAAGCTTCTGCGAATTCAAATTTTGTTTGCATTCTTGGGCCCCGTAAACGGCCAAGCTGCACGGAAAGCAGTGGGCTGCGGCTGAAGCACAAAGCGTCGATGTTTCTCAGCTTTCGGTCGAACCACAAGTGGATATTGATGACCTTTGCATCTTCACTTTACAACATGAACCACTAGCGGCAAATGAAAGCAAGCGTCTCATTGGGAAAACGGGAAGACCACCTACTACCACACCGGCCGAAGTCTGACGCACAACTGAAGCAGCGTGGCCGGAATTCCCTCCAAATGGTCCAGCCTCAGCTGTGCCACCCCGGTTCTCTACAAGGATTCAGACGAGGTGTGGACTCCGATTTCGAACACGGGTTGGAATCTAAAACTCTCCATGAAGTGGGTCTTTGTCACAAGCGGGTGAGGGTGGTCATGTCGTAGAAATTCGGAAACGAAACAGCCGCAGGTCTGGAGGTGTCTATGCTGCAGCCCATAATCACAACCCAAGATGGCGAGCCACCAAAACCGGCATGCACCAGTGCTGGCCCAAGAAGCTGCCGGAAGAAAGGCATTATTGACCACTGCTGCGGAAGCAAGCGCTTCAGCACGTCAACCTTAGGTGGGCCAGGCTCATAAAGGATCCATTAACAGTGCTTTTGGCAATGAGGGCCTCGGAGAGTGGCTTGCTTTCAAAAAAACTTGGGATTCCGACCGGCATCGCCGAGACGTACTCATCCGCCCGAAACTTCTCGCCACCACGCATGCTCCTGGGAAAGCCCGCATTCACAAGGTTGCATTGCTCGTGGTGCACCTTGGGGTCATCTCCCCTCTAACTGGCACGTACTCGGCCAGCCACGTTGCTTGTGTGCACTACGGTACATCACAAAAGAGATTAACGGTTTGATCGAAAAGCCGGTAAACAACGCACACGAAACGCAAAGATCCTCAAGCCGCGAGTCGTCGACCCCTAGGTCAAAACTGTCAGCGTTAACATCCGGTTGCAGCGCTGCCCGATCTGGCAACAGCAAAATGGCCACATCACCTCCCATCCTGCAGGCTTTTTGGCGTGCAGAGTAGGAGTTGAGCTCCTTGCCTCGTTCCTCCCCCCGCCCGTCCCCACGTCCTGCCAAGGCATGTATTGGATGCTTCATGGATCGAAACTGACAAGAAGTATTTTGTCGGTGTTGCTGCTCGCTCAGGTTGCTCGTGCTACTCGGACTGCATCCTGACTTCGTTCAAAACGAAGTGATTGGACCTTGACCTTCTTCACTTCTATTGTCTTATGACTACTTCGGCTGGTCTCGGGAGTCTTGGCCAATCTGGTCTGAGCGCCTTTTTTTGTTTCTTGCGTTGTGTGTTGTGGGACACTTTGCCACTGGAGGCGCAAAGGCAACACCCAAAGCCGAAAACCATGCGGTTAACCCACTTTGCCAATGACTGCAGCGGCTGTAGTGTGAACGAAGTCATGACGTCATCTCAGTAGCACGAGCAATCTGAACCACCAATGTAGAGCGAGGACCAAGACTGCATAAAAGGCAAAGGAAAGAGGGGGGGACGGGGGAAAGCACCCATTCGTAGAAGGCCTCAGGCCAGGGGGAGGGAGCAGAGCGCAAGGACCCAAGCACCCAAAAGCAATGGCCAGCCCACATACTTTCAGTTGAGTGGGAGCTTGTCAGCGCTTGCGGTGAAAGGAACAACGTCGTGCTTTGCTAGCTGCTAGAGCTTCCTCATGCCTTTCTGCGTGTGCGAGATGGCTTTCAAGATCCCAGGGTCAGGTAATCCACAAAGCCGTCTGGGCGCAGGACAACCTCCGTGCTCGTTTCCGCAAAGGATCTAAGGCCGAGATCTGCAGAGTCTCATTAAACTTGAAGGCCCAGCTCAGCATCTTCGATTCTCTCTGGGCCTCCTCCACGACCGCCCCGAGGCGAACATCTCCACCGAGGCGTTTGATGTGCTCCACCTCAGGGAACGAAGTCATGACCTTACCGACCTTTCCGGCTGCGGAGCTGAAGCGACTTGCATGCACAGCAGTTTCCCGGACGCCCTGAACATCTAGAGCTTGCAGACGTCAAGGATGCTGCCAACTCTACAGAATGCACTTCCGCCCGCACCCCCCCAGCCCTGAAATGAAGATCCTCCGACCTGAGGCCACAAGGGGGAAGAGAAAGGAGAGCACGAGCCTCAAAAGCCCCTGGATTAGTTGTAGTCTGCGACGGGCGACCATGGGTTGGCAAAGCCGGTCGGGTTGGTTACCGTCCAGGAAGGCAGTTTGGCTTCCGTCGGTCTCCTTTGCTAGGACTGGGGGTTCTTCGAGATATGCGAGTCTTTGACTAGCTGCACGACCAAAGGCAACCGAGGCCAACAGCCCCCCAACGTGCTTCGGAGATTTTTCTAGAACTCTTCTGTTTTTGCGGCAGTCAATGTGCATCTTCAGGGTTTCTGGAGTCCAGGCTCGTTAATGAAGCGGTTCATGGCCGTCAACACGACAGTCATGGAGAGGCGGTCGGGATCGATGAAATCCAGCGCTTTGGCCATGGGAATGAAGATCTCCTGGAGTTATCCGTCTAGAACACAAAGAGGAGGCACTGGAAGGCAAGCTTTCCCAAGAAGCCGATGCTTTAGAAAGCAAGCCTTACAAAGTTTCCCGTGAGATGTTCTCTCTCCCGACTCCTGAATGATCCGATCCGGCATGCCGTACTTCTTGCAAAACTCTGTCACGGAGCACTCGTCTTGGGCATCCTCGGCACGCAGTATAACATGGGAGATGTGAGCAGATGTGAGGCCTTACGCGAATGCTGCATGCCCTGCTATGTATCGTCAAGGTTCGATAAAGCTCTGGCCTTCCACCAGCATTGGCAGCAACGGCGGCCCAGTTTGCAGTTTCCTGAGCCGCCGTGCAACATAAACACTGATCGCACATATCGCAATGGCAAATCCAAGTGGGTCAGTCCAAAGTCTAACTGTTTCAAAGGATTTACATGCTGGTTGCAAACGAGTCCTATGACATCTTTCACCACGGTAAAAAACACTCTCGCGTGGATGCATTCTCGGCCCAAACCCTCCAGCCTGCGCCCGCCCTGCATGAGTATTGCTGCTGCGGCAGAATACGGCGAGAGTCTCCAAAGGGGACAACATCTTTTGGTTCCCCAAAATCGCGGCCGCCATGTTCAAAGGGGCCGGCCATCCTGCATCTTTTTCCATCTGGATTTTGAAGCAGTTCTGGACGAAAGCTGTGAAAGTATCCCGCCTGGGAATTCGAAGGTTGTGAACTCCCCGGGGAATTCTTGCCTGAGCTTCGAAGCTGTTTGCTTGCAGTGTCCCTGTCGTGCTTCCAGCCTCTGGAGACTGCTATGAAACTCGGGACCACAGCAATACCTCCATTACGTAACCCTGCATGCTTCCTCAAAAGCTACGGGCATCAGTTTATGAAGCGAGCTGGACGACGCTGAAAAGTTGCAGATGGGATTCTTTTGAGGCCCGCTCGGGCACCGAAATGCACGTTACTTTAAAACTCCGAGAGACATGGCGAAGGTCATTTGATGCCGTTTCCACTGTAGTCGATCCTGTGAGTTGTCATGGCGCAATGCAAACGGCAGTTCCATCAAGGCTTCGATGTTTCAGCTATTTGCGGGCTTGACCATGTCTCCGGGCTGGATTAGTGTAAACCACTACCACGACAACAACTGCTGCTCCTACTGCTACTACCACTACTGCTGCTGGTGCTACTGCTACTACTGCTACTGCTACTATTGCTACTGCTACCACCACCACCACCACGACGACGACGACTACTACTACTAATTGCTTTTACTTTGTGAGCCCAAGCTCAACTCCTGCATCAGCTGGGAATCGACGGCCAACAACAACCATAACAACAACAGCTGCTACTACCACGACCACCACCACCACCACCACCACGACGACGAAACGACGTCGACGACGACGACTGCTACTACTACTACTACTACTGCTACTACTACTACTACTACTACTACTACTAATTGCTTCTACTTTGTGGGCCCAAGCTCAACTCCTGCATCAGCTGGGAATCGACGGCCAACAACAACCATAACAACAACAGCTGCTACTACCACGACCACCACCACCACCACCACCACCACGACTACCACGACGACTACTACGACGACGACGACTACTACTAATACTGCTAATACGACGTCACTACGACTAGGACTACGACGACTACGACTATGACTACGACTGCAACTGCTATTGCTACTCCAACCCCTACCTACGCCTGCGACGGCCACGACGACGACGACGACTACTACTGCCGCCGCTGCTACTACTACTACTAGTTACTACTACTACTACTACTACTACTTCTACAACGGCTACGACTGCGACTACCACCGCCACCACCACTACCGATTGCCCAGCTGCTGCTACTTGCTGTGCTCTGTTGTCTCGTGGCTCTTTGGCATCCCACATACATCTCTTGCCTCAATGCCGAGTTCGGAAAACAGGTTCATCCTTGGCTGTTGACCGGAGGCCCGTCTCAGGTCTTCAACCATTCTATTGGCCCATGACCTTTATACAATTCGTGTGGCCACACATTGCAGCATCCAAGCGGCATGTTGGGGTAGGCACCGAAGAAGATGTGCAGACCGGTTTCCTGAAGCAGCTAGACAGTTGTACCAGGGGGGGAAACATCCGGCTTCAGGTGAGCTCCATTCAAAAAAAGGTACTCCATGCCGTCAGCTACCAAACGTCGTGAATGAAGCCAGCCACTCTAGGGACCAGTTTTGGGCCAAGTGTCGACCCAATCTCCATCTTCGTCCTGCCATGCCGACACCTCAGAAGCAGTTTCGCGGATGTTGACCATGTCAACGGCGTCTGGAAAAGACGCTCGTGGCTGCTTCAAACCGGTAATGTCGCGTGCGCTCGACAAGGGCTGAAAGTTGGCGAGCCTTGCCGCCGAGGACATCGCGAGCTTCGAGGACGACCTCGGCTGCAGTGCTACCCGGTCGGTTCCACTTTGTTGGGAAGCGCACATCGTCCCACTGGTCGTGCCATTCGGCCTGCCATGCAAAACCAATGGAAAGCCGGACCCAGGGCCCAAGGCATCAGCGGCCCTCAATGAAACAAGTGCCATGTCCATGACCAGAC
Organism: Symbiodinium necroappetens; assembly: GCA_905231915.1. Lineage (NCBI taxonomy): Eukaryota > Dinophyceae > Suessiales > Symbiodiniaceae > Symbiodinium > Symbiodinium necroappetens. The sequence continues at coordinate 26,319 of CAJNJA010023686.1, read as the reverse complement.
TTCGCTTTCCACAACCGCTCCCAAAAGGACCAGAATGTGAGTGAGAAATTCCAAACGCCTGATGTCTCAGAGCAGCACGGCTCTGTGACCAGCATCGGACAGATACCTCAAACAAAACAAGACTTCTCTCGGACAGGATGGACCACTGTTCACATTGCAGCCCGGGAGGTATGGGATTGGTGGGCCCGGTGAGGCCGCGTGCGGACGCAAACGAATTGAACAGGATATAACTGGGGACCCCTCCCAAACCATACATTTCCACACATCTGCATCGTGTCTCTGATCTTGCCACTGGAATCCTGGCACATCGGCCCATAGCGCGTTATGAGCCTAGACGGATGTTGCCGAGACTCTTCGCGCAGGCTAGTCCAGAAAGTCCTGCCCAACAAAAAGCAGAAACCCTAAACGCTAAGCCGCTGAACAAGCTCAAGCTGCACCTTCAGGTGGGGCTTGTGAACTCAGCCATGCAGAACGCAGCAAAAGAGCGAGGCGCCAAAGTTCCAAAGCAAGAGCACAGCGGTTTGTAGCAAAAGCACTCCTCCCCCGATCACGGCAACCGTTTTCTGCTCGACCTGGCCCGCGGTTTCGGCCCTTCGGCACGGGCTACGGCTTCAGTCTCTTTTAGGACGATAACCCCCCGGATGCAAACATGTACGCAGCTTCTTCGCTTAAGTCGCCTGGCCGCTGATCTGCGTGAATTTTTCGGAGAGCGCCTCAGGACATGCCCCTCATAACCCGCAGCGTGTTCAAGGCATAGCCAAACATGCTTAATTTCTTGGGGCGGCGACTCCGTGGCCACAGCTGGGGGTGCAGCTTTGGCCTCCTTGTAGTTTGCTGTGTTCTCGATGTTTGCTGGCTTCGCGAAATCCTGATCCAAGTCGGTCCATGCATTTTTAACATGCCCAGCTCTCCTAGAAACATATGTCGCACTATCGCGACGGCTTTCCCTCGCACAGCTGAAACAGCTTTGAGGCCTCTTTGCGGGCCACCGGGTCTACGAAAGCTGGCAAGGGGAAGGAGTTTTCACGCTTTGGCCGCAGCTCGCCGCGAAGTTCCGAAGTCTCTCAGGCCCTCGTCGATCACGTTGAGTTGCCGCAGGCTGCAGGCATGCTGGCGCGGCACCCGGCACTGTCCCGTATCCTCTGCTGAGGTCTACGGCAACGGTGCTTGCGCCGACCATCAGCCAGAGCTCGCAATTGATCAGACGCAGCGCGCAATTCACATTCCACCGTCGCTGTCGCCCGGCGGCGGGGTGGCAGGAAGTGGCCATCACGTGCCGGCAAACGAGCACCGCGACGGCCAGCGCAGATAGCCGCGCTGCGGCCCTCCGGGGCCCCGGCGGCAGCGCCGATCACGACAAGGCAACAGCTGCAAGCCCAGCTTCGTAATTCTTTGGTCTTCCTTTCCGAACCGCGACAGCTACAGGATCTTCAACCCAAACAAAGACCGAGGCAGAGAATGTGGCGGGTTTAGGGCAGATTCTGGCCTGCAAAACGCAGTATTCTGGTTTACCTGAAAACTGGCTTCCAATTGAATGCGTTTTTCAAAACTCACTAATTTGGTATCTCATCCTGTCGGCCCACAAATCCCGAGCAGCATTTCTCCTTGCACTAATTGCGATATCGGGTATCAGTTTGAGTGTCCGTTTTGGTGCAGGGTACGCGCTGGAACTCAATGATTTCTATCTGGGAAGTGAAAACTTCTGGAGTTTGAGAGCTCGGAACTTCCATAGCGGGAGATTGAACTTTATGTGTTGTCTTACGCACTTCAACTTCGAGCTGCTGCAAGCTCCTTCTTCAAAGTTTCGCCGCGGGCGAGTTCGAAGGGACATCGAAGGTGTAAAATGGGATTCGACTATATACGTTTCGACTTCACGAGTTTGCCTCGTGTGACATTTCGATTTGGTGCTGAGAAATGAGCAAAATTTTTCCCCAGATCCACGGTTGGAAAGAATGAGGTTTCGCGTGTTCGACGCCTTCAGCATCACTACAAATCGTTCGGATTTCCGTGGGAGACGTCGAAAAATCTAGGGGTTAGGAGATTGAAAGTTTGAAAGTGCTGCTCCTTAATCAAAAACGCTATCCATCAAAACCGTTCAAAGGCTTCATGGACCCCCGACCAAGAGCTCAATGACTCCGATATGACTTTCCTTCACCTATCCACTCCGTTACGTGTTCAAGTTGCAGTCTTTTTCGAACGGCTCTTTTAGGGCTGTAGTGTTCACTAGAACTCGTTTTGGCAGTTGTTTCGTTCTCCTTTCTTCCGGCCACTCGTCTCCTAAAGAAACTATTGGCGGAAAGGAACCAGAAAGCGAGGGAACGAGAGAGAGAAGCGAGAGCGAGCGAGGGAGGGGAAGGCAACCAACCAAGATCAGTCTGTTTCCCCAACCACGACACACAGGCAGACATCCCTTGATGCGACGAAACCAGTCTTTTCCAGTCTTGAGCTAAATACTATTCGGCATTGTAGCATTTGATAATGCATCATATTCATTCGGGAACATGCTAGGGGTTGGGGAAATGTCATTTAACACAGTCCCTTGGTTCTGACGTCAGCCGAGAACCATTCAAACAGTTATCCAATATACACAACCACATGGCAGTGTTCGCGAAGCGATCGGGAAACGTTGGAAACATTAGCAATCAAAGCAGCGCTCGACTCGTGAAAGCATTCGAGTCTCAGCTGTTATCATTCGGAGGCTTGATTGCATTTGTGCATTGCAAACATGCAGACAGTTCATTCTCTGCAATCCACAAAGGAAATGCACACGTCGCCGAACGCCAAATGATTGCAGGAGTGTCGCGCGGAACACTGTGAATACACACGTCGCCGAACCTCAAATGATTGCAGGAGTGTTGCGCGGAACACTGTGAATGCACATCTTTTTTCCGACTGCAAAAGCAAGATGCTGTCCCAGGTGACAGGCTAACTGCCTACAGTCCTACAGCTGCGCGGGGGCGCGCCGAGCGCGAGAGGGTCACGCGCGCAACGGCAAGCGGCTGGAGCCTTCCCCATGCTCGCTCTCGCCGCCCGGCGCAAGGCCGGCGGGACTTGTTGCGCCCGGACTCGGACCAAGTCGCGCAAGAAGCGACAGGCTTCGGTGTTCCAGCGGCCTGACCTCCGAACCCAGCACGACGAGCTGCTGTGGCCCCGCCCTTGCTGAGTTCTGGATAAACCGAGTGTTTGCGACGCTCGGCGACCGGGAGCGCGGCACCGTCAGTGTCCGCGGCGCCCGTCTGTGGTTGCCCTGCCCGAGTGACGGGGGAGACGAGGGTTGCGTCGCAGCACATCGCAAGGGGATCGCGGAGCTAGGGGAGGATGTGTGGCGCGGGGACAAGCCACCGGCTCAGCGAGGAGTCGTTGTCCTCGGCACGCCAGCGCGGCACTCCGACTTCGTCCAGGCGTGGACCGACAAGCGCCTCCGCGAGGAGTGCTCGACAGGGGGAATTATTGCGCACTCGCTCGGCGCTGAAGGCAGTAGAGCTCGGCCGAGGAACTGGAGCCACATGGCAAGCCCTCACGGATCCAGCCGGGCGGCCTCCGCAGCCGCTTGAACCTCTGCCAGCCGAACTCCTTGCTTTCCAGCCCCATCAACAAGTCAGGCTAGCCGCGGGGGCGGTGGCAACTACCCTGCGGGAAGCGAAGAGAAGAGGAGCGGCGGGGCTGTCAGGCATGCGGGCCGAGCACTTGTAAAATCCTCCTCCAGGATGCCGAGGCAATTGATTTGCTCGCAGATGGCGTGCGGGGAATCGCGACAGGCGACGCCTTTCGCCGGCTCGTCGCACGCACGCT
>CAJNJA010023686.1:0-22447 GCA_905231915.1 Symbiodinium necroappetens | reverse complement strand
CAGCGACGCGATGCAGTGCTTGTCTCTTCGGACGGCCGGGCGTCCCAGGGAAATCCAGCAAGGCGAGGGCTGCGAGCAGGGCGACGCACTAGCCCTTGCGCTGTATGCATTCAGCATCCTGCCAACGGGGCGAGCTAGCGCCGTCGGTGATGGCGGTGGTGTGAAGCCGGAAGTGGCCACTTCGAGTTGCGCGGGGGCTGCCTCGCCGGTCGACTCGCCGATCGTGGGCTCCCGGCTAGCGACGCAGACGGCGTGATGGAGCCCTCGCGTGCTTGCTGCATGGGCGAAACGGGTGGCACTGCGTCCGGCCGCGGTGCGTGTGCGGGGGCGAGCTGCATCTGCGCTAACGCATGGAACACCCTGGCACGGCGTTGTTGCGAGTGGGGGGTTGCTCGAAGGGAAGCTGGCGGCGACGCTCGCGCCATGGTGGCACTTTGGGTGTCCGACGACATCTCCGCGTCGGTCGTGCCCGCTTGTTCGGGAACCAATCGGAGGTCAGCCAAAGTGCGCAAGGCTCTGTCCCGGTGCGGCCGAGCGAGCTCGTGGGGAGGAGAAGTGTCTCCGCGGTTGCCTGGTCCTGGGTGGGATACCTCCCCTACCCTTGTGCCTCGGTTCGGGTCGGTGGCGTGACGCGGGGCGTCGGGGTCGGCTGCGGCGCCATGTGCATGAGGCATAGGGCGCTGCACGGTCCCCTCCCAACCCTCGCTGTGCACAGCCCTCTTTTTACTCGCTGCATCTCCGATGGAAAATGCTGCATGCGGTTGCAAGCTTGCCTCCGGTGGCATGTGCAGGCCTGGCAGGAAAAAAAGGGACGCGAAAACTGCTCGACACTGCTCGGAGCTCCGCGCGGCATGTCCCTGACGGGGGCGATGGCCGTCGCTGCTGCTGCTGCTGCTGCTGCTTCGGGGAAAATGTCCTTCGTTCCACCGCTTGGGGCGGCACTCCTTGCCCTTGCCCTTGTGAGCACGCGGCGGGCTGCGGCTGCGGGTGTCCCTGCGGCTTCTGCTTCGCTCGTGGCCGCTGGGCTCGTGCATAGCGTGGCGCTCGTTGCTTGATGCCGGTGGTGGCCTCCGTGAACCGAACAATCGACAGCACGCCCAATAGGAGCGAGGTCAACACACGGTCGGCCGTTTCTGGCAAGCGTGAGCTGTGGACGAGCCGTTGCAGCCCTATCACAGCATCGCATTCCACATGCCGTAACAGAAACTGCAACGGCTCGCCTAAGCTCAATCGCGAGCTCATGGTCTCACTTCACGGTGCCCTTCGCTTTTTCCGGAGAACTATCTTGGTGCGGGTCTCGAGCATTCGCAGTTTGAGCAATCGCCACATTCGCCACCAGGCGATGATGCATCTGTTGTAGGTGCATGGGGGAGTGGTCGTCGAAATAGTCGCGGTTCATATTTCCAGCCGTATGCACAATACTTCTCCAGTACCTGACAGATGGACATGTTGCCGTTCCATGGACCTCACGCGTGTTCAGAGTGATTACATAGTTTCCAACTCGGAAGCTATACGGTCTTGAAGCAATTTCGCAATTCCAATCGGTATTGATCATGGTTGCGTGAACTGCGTGCTCCGTGCTAGACACTCAGAATGCGAACGGTTTTCGCGTAGACCTGGTTTGAAGGGTTGGCGCCCCAAGCAAGTTAGATTCTCAAGCCCTGCCAGGACGATACCATTGCAAGTTGGACGTAAAAATCCAAGAAGAAGGAATCCGATCTTTTGACGCTGCCGAGCGCGTATTGTTGGATGTTGCATGTACCACTGGTTCTTCACGTCCATCCTGCGAAAAGTTTCGTGATTCCGCTCAACTCCGACAGATGCGACGTTGTCGACGGGCTTCCAGTGACGCTGATGAACGTCGACGGCTTAGCTTCACTATTCGCAAACTTCACCGGCAAGAAGTTCGAGCTTGGAGATCTCGACGTTGCGAACGGTTCCTGCGAAGTATACGTGATTGGAAGAAGATGTCCACCATCAAAAGCTTCATCGCGGCATCTCCCGATCAACCTGTTGCAGATGATTTTGCGGACATGCTGGAAAAATTGTTTGCTAGCGGTCGTCATGCTCCTACGAAACCACGTGTGTTGGACCAGCTTCTGTTTACACGTGATGAATTTAAGCATGCCATCCAGCAGATGAAGTCCGACAAAGCGTGCGATGAAGTAGGAGTGGTTGCAGAACTAGTACATTACAGCTCCGATGGTTTCATGTGTTGCCTGTTGCAATTTTGCAATCATGTTCTATAATCGGGCGACGTACCATGCACATGGAGCCGCACACTGTTCACGATGTTGCCTACGTCGTCGCGGGCAAAGAGCACCACAGATTTCCGTCCGATTGCAAATGTTCGGGTTCCGTACAAACTTTTTACGTACATGATTTTAACAAGGATTGAGGACACGCTGGACAATGCACAGCCTGAAGAACAACATGCTTTTCGAAAACACCGCTGCATTGAAGAGCACCTTTTCACGGCGAGGTATGTGGTAGATACAACGGAAGCAGCAAATCTGCCGGTGTGGATTATCAGCCTTGACTTATCAAAAACATTCGACCGGATGGATTGGGACATGTTATGGGAAACACTTGCTGGCCAGGGAATTTCAGCACACTTGCGTTGGATCATACATTGCTTGTATTGTGTTCAGCAGGGTCAAGTGATTGGGCAGTTTGGGCACAGCAGACATTTGAATATTCATGCAGGTGTTCGGCAAGGCTGAGTGTTGAGCCCCAGGTTGTTTTGCAGTGTTCCATTGCACGCAATGCGCAAATGGAGAAGCCAACATGTAAATTCAGGTTGGGATCTACATGATGGCTTGGCGAATTTACTCGATCTCCGGTTCGCTGATGATATCCTCCTGTTTGCAAAATCAGCGCACGAAGCCGTAACCTTGCTACAAAGCTTGATGCGGCGTCTTCGGCAAGTTGGTGTAATCTTGAACGCGAGCAAGACGAAGGTGTTTACAACAGAAGCACAACCACCTTCATGCTTGTTTATCCCTGGAGCAGATCCGATACAGGTCTTGGAACGGGAAGGGTGCCATAAATGGCTTGGGTGTATATTGTCCACGGCAACCTCGGACTCAATGAAAGCAGACCTGGACTTCCATTTGCAGAATGCTGCCAAAGCATTTTGCAAACATAAACGGGATTTATGTGACAAGAACGTTTCGTTGGCTCATCGTTTGGAGTATTTTCAATCAGTGGTATCACCTGTAGCATGCTTTGCTCCTGGACATCGCGCCGTGCACACTGCGCATTTTGCATAAGATGGACGTTAGATGGATGTTGAATTCAGCCGCTTGCTGCGACATTTGGTTGGGCCACCCGGTGGAGTCGATTGGAGTTTGCCATGGCGCGAAATTTTAAATTCATGGAATGAATGCGTCCGAGACTGTTGTAAGTGCTTTGGTATGGAAACATGGTCAGCAGAGTACTTGCGTCAGTACTGGCGACTTGCCTCGTACATTGCGCTGCTACCAAGCCATGGAAGGGTCAAACGTGTTTTGCAATGGGACCTCCAGAGCCGCGCAAAATCAGGTCGTGCGAAAATGATGTGGGATGATAAACCGGTCGCTTTTAGCAGATGGCAAGCTCGAGGCCATTGGACCGAAGAAGCTGCACGATCTTCATGGCGAGGAGAACTTTGATGCGTTCTGCCGGTTGTGAGAGGCACATACCTGTACATTTACATTCCGTAGCACAGAACATGCGTGACCTTTGGTTTTGTACAGTAACAAGCCGTGTAGTTGATTTCCTGAGCCCTCGAGGGGCGGCCTCCGGGCATTCAGGTTTGACTTGACTTGACTCGCTTTGGCCGGGTCATTCCAGGCTTCGTTAATTTCACCCCAAGCCGGAGAACAGTCGTGCTCCAGTCCACCGCCGATGGCCTGATTCAATGGCACCATTGTGTGCCCCATCATCTCCTCTCCACGAGTGTCTGACCAGTCGTGGTTGCCCACATTCCACACTCTATGATTTCACTCAAGCACAGGACGGTCTGATCAGTCGGCTTTGGGCTCGGGCAGCACAGTGGAGGATCACTCATGGGCACTCACACAATGCCCATTGAAGCCATTGATGGCTCAGTGACAACCCATCGCCATTGGTGATCACCAGTCCCATCCCACTCATGGGTACTGATGCGATCAGTAAACTTGCGGGTTAAAAATCTCGCCAATGTCATTCTTGAGCTGCCACCGGCCCCGCCGGCAGTCCACTTTCTCATTGCATCCAACTTCGTGTGTCGGAATACAATGAATGCGACACGTTCGGCATTCTCACTCGACAATGCATTGAAGGAGCGATTCAGCTGATGGCAAGGAAAGCGGCGCAAATCCAGCCACCCATTGGAACAATCCATTCCATTTGTTTAGGCCCTTCAGCTCGGCATTGATTCCAAGCGAGGACAGCATTCTCAGCGAGCTCGCCGGACCATGGCTGTGCTGGTCCCGGTGACCAAACCGACACGCAATCAGTCCTCCAGCTCGGGTGCCAGGCAGCAGCACTGAAAGCAGTGGCAGGAGGCTTGCGACGATACAGTGCCTCGGCCAGCCCGACGTGGGCTTTGAGAAATCGGTCGGCGATATCACTCGTCCTTTCGATCACTCGCTCGAGATCATTCTGGACCGCAGTCGTGATGAAGAGGTCCAGTTGATTCCAGACCCATGCGATCTCGGGTCCAATATCCATCGCAGTCAAGGTTCTGGCCACCTCAAGGTCATTTCCACTCAGCTTGTGCTGAACTGCCAAACGGGGCAGCTGTAGGAGCGCGCGACCGTCGAGGCATGTTGGATCTACGCATGCTGGTGCAGTGGCGGCCTAGAAAGGCGCGGCGGCTTCCCGCAACACCGTAGCCGTAGCCGGCAGAGTCATTAATCCTGGGTCCCCCGTGCCCCAGAGTGGTCCATGGCATGAGGTGAAGGAAAAACGTCCGAAGGTCGGAGCAGTTACGATTAGCAGGTTAAGAGGCTCAAGAAAACAATTTCCCACGAACGCACGCCCAACTTCCACGCCACAGTGCCGGCCCGTGATGTGCGAGGGCAGCCGAAGGCGGCGCCTCATTGCGACGTGCACGAGGTCGGGCTTGAGGGTGGACGCTGCATCGGAAGGGATCGCCGCAAGCCAGACACCGGCATGTGGACCGGACTAGGAGTGGAGGAGGGCGTGATCACGGCTGGAAGCAACTCGTTCTCGAGAGGAAGTGTGAACTGCGAGAAGGGCATGTCGCTGCCAGCCAGGCCCTCCAAGGCCTGCCTAGCTCACCGTCAGTCGCTGTGTCGCTGCGCCTTGAACGCGTGCGACCCGGTCTAAGTGCCCAGCTCGCATCAGTACGCTGGCTGGTAACATTGGTGCAACACCGGGAGCGCATCTGCCGACGCCGCCCGGTGGGCTGCCGGCGACACCCGCTCAGATGCTAAGAGGCCGAAAACCAGGCTCGGCGGCACAAAAACGACCTGGCGAGCAGAAACCCAGTCGTCGCCGTTGTTGGGCCCCTGCATGATAGCCCAACAGACAATCAACGACGGCCCAGACCGCATCGTCATGAGCGCGAGCATACGGCAGTATGTCTGCAGGAGGGACGTTTCGGAGCAAATGCTGCAGAGCAGGTCGGTCTCAGCTACAAGGCTGTTAGCGTCTTGGGCTTGAAAGAAGTCGGGGTGACCAATGGGCACGCCCGGTGCGCCCAGAGCGACGACGCCGCGCTGCGCTGGGGGCAGGTTGCCACACCACATGTCCGGGCCCAAGTCGTCGATGCCGGGTGGTGCGTCGCCGCCTGCCGCGTTGTAGACTCGCGTCTTGCCCGGGTTTGCTTCGACCCCGGCGCCTCGTTCGACCTCGCGGGTGACGATTCGACGTACAGGTCGTCAAAAAAAGCAGCAAAGCGTCATCGGGCCGCAAAGAGGCACTCGCGGCTACTAGCGAGTCGTGTTGACCAAGCGCGTAAAGCCCAGGTGCGAGGGGGTTCCCTGGCTCAACGCCTTCAGCTTGCGCGATGCGCCCAGCTCTGCCGCCAAGGCTTGGCAGGAGCATGTGCGCTACGCTGCATGAACAAAGTCCAGTTTCCGGACGGATGTGCCTTGAAATTCCTAGATCGGCAAAAACGATCCAATCACAGAGGGTGGTTACATTCCACATAAGATAATCACAGGGTTAAGGACGTAGTAGGCAGGGGCGATATACCGACCAATTGGTTTTCAGATGCGCGCAAAGAGCGTTGGACCTTCTGGGGCAGGCTTGCACGTGGACCGAAGGGTCCAGTTCGCGAGGCCGGCATCCTTGATTGCCTTCCCTCCTCCCCCCCCCCCATATACCTTCCTCATCCCCGGTGGCGTCGACCAAGTATGTCCACGATGCCCTTGTCCTCATTTTGATGGGGGAGGGCGGAACTTTGCGCTCTCGTTCTGTGCCGGAGCTAAGCATCTTGCAATGAGGATGCAGTCTGTATACAGGCCATCTCAGTAAAAGCGGGAGCGCATGAGCGCGTATAACCTTTGCCCGCCTGGGAACCCTAGTTGCCCATCTCGTTTCTGTTTGAGCATGTTAGCAATATTGGCAACCCTCCCTCGGCACCGCAGGAGCGCCCAGAATCAACACGAGACCAACTCGCGACAAGAAAGATTTCACTCAGCTGACTTGCGGTCAGGAAGTTCCGTGTGATTAATTGCTAGGCACTGGAATTTGATGGTGTGCTTCGCGAACTGCCCCTGCAACTGCACGACCAGCTTGGGTTTACTGTTCGTGGGATCAGAGTAGTGCGTGCCAATGAAATGGTTTTTTCTACTGGGGTCGGACATCGTAGCATATTGCAACGTTTTTGCTCGGACCATGTGGTTCATTGGCTGCTGCACCTACTGGAACGCAGCCAAATTCTGCACCTGAGCCAACAACTACTGAGCCTACTGGAGCTATTCCTCCAAGTCAAGCGCAAATACCATGGCTGCTCTGTGCATCGCCGGGGGTACAAGCTCTTCACGGAGAGTGAAGGAGTTCAGCCTGTCGAATTGGGTTGCAAACGACGTCCTCGGGCTTCTGCTTGGTCACACGCTGATTGCTATCGCTGCAAACAGGAAGGGCAGGGCTTCTGGGCTCTTTTCTCGTGCGAAGCTGGGACGCGGGGAAGGGGGACAAGGGAGGGGATGGTAGCGAGTGGTGGCCCCTGGCTGGGCGGACGGAGGTGGGTGGCGGGATGGAAAAGCCAGGCATGAAGTGGGAGGGGAGGAGCATCTGAAGAAAAGCCGTTCGAATTAAGAGAGCGACCGAAAAAGCCACCAAAGGGAAATAGAGACCGTAGCCACTTCGCCTCCTGGCCGAAGCGGGCCGAGTTTCCTTGCAGGAATCCACTGTTTCTTTCCCCTCTGACCCACCCCCCTTATAGATCCGGCCACCAAACACCCCTCTCTCTCTCCCCTCAGCCTTCGTCTGGACCCATAGTCCCTGGCTCCCCAACACCCCTAGCAGTCCTTTTCCCCCCAAAACCTCCCCACAGGCACACCACCGCCCGGCGCTGGCGAAGTGTGCCACTTAGGCTTCGCGTGCACCGCTTCGCGTGGGCGCCTCGTGGCCTGGGCCAGGCTTTTGAGGCTGTCGGCAGCTCGACACAGACAACCAGAGAACGTGGCAACACCCCCCCCCCCCACAGAGCCGCTTAGAAATCCACGCAACGTCGCTGCGACCGGCTGTCCGTTCTATGAGATCTATGAGGGACCCTCAGTGCCACAGATCCCGACGCGACAAGTAATGGTCCTTGGGCACAGTCCACTCGCCCGTGCCAGGATTCACGGTCCTTGCTCGAGGGATTCGATTTGCATCGGTTGAAGTTTGCGGTCTTCAGAGAGGGTCAAGGACCGATTAGATTGGAGGCATGTGGAACCCCGTGTGAACCCTGAAGTCGAGTTGACTCTCGAAGCCTGGAGAAGCCCGTGTCTCAGTTTCTACCCGTGTGCACTGCGTCACTGCGCACGCCCCTTTCTTCCCTTCAGCTCCGCCTGGTGGGCGACGCTGCAGACAAGCGCACCCGCCTGGCCACGCGGGCACAAGCGAGGCCTGGGGCCAAGGATCCGGCAGTTCTTCACACACTGAGCCAATATAGACCCAGCAGTAGTACGAAGAGCGGAAGAGCACAATGAAAGATCTTCGGCGATTGGATGAAAGGGCTAAAAGAGCATACTCATGAGAAACAAGGGCAAGGACCAAAAGTGGGTGCAACCAAGGTCTTACATGTCAGTCGCCTTCGCCTTCCTTTGGCAGAGCTCTTCAATCTCTCCTCTCGACTCTCTCCAGTCCAGAGACTTGCGCCTGCGGCACTCGCGGCGGCGAAGGGTCGGAGGCGGAGGCCTGGACTGGAGCCCGGCTAGCAGTCAGGGAGAACACAAACACACACCGACTTACACATGCGACCCTGCCCTGGCGCCTTCCCAGCACGCCTTCTTCGGAGCGGCACGAGGGGCGCTGGGCAGGAATCTTGGTCGCTCAGGGGCCGTGGATGCTTTCCGTTTAATTTGGAGGACAGGAAATGTGGGGCCCCTCCTGCATGCTGCAAACATCAGCCATGCCACTGCTTACCATCTCCAGTTTTGGATTTCTGTCTCGCCCCTCGGCCTGCGCTACGAGCCAAGTCCAAGTTCTGCCCGGTGGCGAGGCCTCGCTGCGGGAGAAGCCCGCTTCGGACGCCAGGCCCGGGCTCGCAATCATGGCAGGGCTCTGCGGCTGGCCTCTGCAGCCTTGGACTGACACCTGGAGCTAAACCTCTAGCACGAGGTAGTTACGTCGCGTGTGACGCGGCGGCGGAGTACCTTTGCAAACCTTGTAAAGCCTTCTGCTGTATTTCCGTGACTGTGAGTCCTCAAAACGATGGAGCCTCGAGAACATGGGTGCTGCGCAGAAGGGAAAAGTCGATTGGTGTCGTCGTTTTCACATCAGTCTGATGTCCAGCTTGGAAGGTTTGTTTTCTGCCTGCTGTAGCCCCTAGTCTCGCTTGGGAAGCACTTCTGATCTGGGTGAGTCTTTCGGATATATCTTGGATTCAGGTACGCCAGATAACTGCAGCGCGAATCCAACAAGCGTCCAGAGATTCGCCGACTGCGACAGGATGCATCTTTCCCGTTTTGGGTCCTTTCAAGGACGTTTGATGCACCGACGAGTGAAGATTTTCTTGGTCTCCTGCTCGGCTGGTCCCTCTATCGGGTGTAGAAACACGCGACTGCTCCCTGTCCGTCTTTTCCAGTCAGGTTGATGGGGTTTCTCAAGCCTCGTGGCAATTCAGCCTCTTGGTGTCCAGGACAGGCGAGAGAAACCCGAAGTGAATTCAGGGCCTAATCCGCATGGAACTCAGCTTTTGGGATCGAAGGCTGCCGAGTACTTTCGCTGTGTCACTGGTCGGTTAGAGAGGCTGCTGTCGGCCGAGCTCCTTCCCCTTGGAGATCAGGATGCTAGGTCTGCTAGGTGCAAGTATTCCGCAGCTGAGCCCGATTTCGTGAGACGCGGTGAAACAGCGGAGCCACGCTCCCCGGCGTGAAAGAGTTGTCGCAAGAGTAAGGGGCTGTCTAGCCTGAATCCTTATGAATGTGGCTAGAGGAGAAGCATTGCAAGCTTCGCGCATGGTAATCTGACACGCGCCGACTAAACAAACCTCTCTGCAACAAGTTTACGGCATCGAAGGGCCCTGAGCTTGCACTGCTGCGGTCTTTGGGTATAGGGACGTCAGCATTTGCGGGGATCCGCGCTGCGCATCCTGAATTCCGTGCTCCTTGCTGCGCCGCTCTACCCTGGGCCGAGGGAAGCCAGCACAAGACTGTTAGGGAAGACTTTGTTCCTTGGCAAAGAGAAAGACAAAACAACAAAATCACCACCCCTGGCCTTCGGTTCGGCCCTCTCAGTGAGCCTCTGGAGCCTCCGCTGGAGCCTCCGGTGCCCCGGGCGCGAGGACGGCCTGGCGGCGGTTCGCGCCGAGAGCCGAGCCGAGGAGACGGTGCTCTCTCGCTCCCCTCTCTCTCTCTGTCTGTCTGTCTCTCTCTCTCTCTCTCTCTCTCTCTCTCTCTCTATACACGAGAGAGCGAGAGAGAGAGCGAGAGAGAGAGAGACAGAGAGAGATACTACGACAAAGACTTTAAAGAGAAAGACTTTAAGACTGGTCGTATACGAGCCTGCTGGATGCAGGAAGCGATGCGCTCGCAGCAGGCGTTTGCTGCATCCTCCCAAGCCTTGGGCAAAGGTGACACTCGCTCAATGCTCTTCGAAAGGGAACCTGATGCATTCCATTCGCCTCTCCTCTTAAGGCAAAAGGAAGGCGACAAGAGCACTCTCAAAGCTAGAGTTGGCAGGGCACGAACCGTCTTGTCGTTCCTTTTTCCATGGCAAGAGAGCTGGCTCAGTGCTTCTGGATCTCCCTTCGACGATCACCTGCGGGCAGGGAATCCTTGTGCCTTGAGTGGAAGTCTGCCATGAGCCGAAAGAAGCTCCCGAGCCTGAACCAGGACGACTTGGAAGTGCACAAGCGCCGGTTGTACTTCTGGTCGCTCGGAAACGGCCACCTGGCACAGGGGTTCAGCCTTGGAGGCTTGAAGCTGCTCCAATTTCCTGTGTTGACCAGAATGGGCGACACAGCTTCGTGAGTCAAGCAGGCCATGACCCTAAAACACAAACGTGCCGATTCCCCAAGCCATGACACTTTAGAAATCTTTAGAATGACCGACAGATAGATAGATAGATAGATAGATGGATAGATAGATACATAGACAGACAATTAGATGGCCAACACACAGGTGACACAACTAAAACTTGACATGAACAAACCGATGCACAGATACGTAGAAACACGAATGCATAATTGAATGAATGAGCGCGTGAATCCATGAATGAATGAATGAACTATTGAATGAATGAGTGAATGAGCGAATGAAAGAATGAGTGAGTGACTGAATAAGTGGGTGAATGAGATAATGAATGAATAAGTGATTGAATGAGAAGATATATGAATACGATAGTTGCATGCATGGATGGATGGATGGATGGATAGATGGATGAAACAATGATTGAATGAATAATGAATGAATTAACTGATGAATGAATGCATAAATGAATGAATTTATGTATTGAATTATGCGGAATTCGATGAGTGAGTGAACGAATGACTGAATAACTGACTGACTGACTGACTGACGGAAAGGGAGTGGAATGGGATCGGCTTAGTGCATCTTGACAAATCTATTGTATTAAGCTTTCAAATTGAAAACTTGCCAAAAAGTTCAAGCAGCACCACAATCTCCAAAACAGTGGGCCATACTGTTTTAGTGTACCTTGTGGTCTAGGTGCTGCATTCGTGGAAAGTAGAAACCTGGGGACGAGATCTTCAGTTGTGGTGAGAGGTATGGCTACGACGAGCATTCTGTGCAAGTTTTCCCTCATGTCTCACCCAGTGACAATTCATAAGCTACTACCAAACATCCACACAAACGTTTGTAAATATGTGTCTCTCAATTTTTCATTTTTTGCTTGCTGAGTACGTCATAAGGCTTACGATGAAGGCTGAACACTGCCCAGGTAACAATCCCTACAGTATCCAGCATCCAGACAATATTCACTCACATTCAATCTTCAGGCATCAAGCATCCAGTCACGTTATCATTATGTCATACTTGTTTCTTCATATTGGGCTGGCGTATAGACAGCACCCAACCAATGCCTACACGCTGGATTTGTGTAAGAATGTGGATAGTATGAAAAAACAGCCTCTTAACGATTCCGCGTCTATTCAGCTGCTGTAACTTACAAGCTAATTGAGCGTGTACTTGCCTCCCGGCTATTGTTCACGTGGCAGCTAGCTGGATTTCAAGCGGTCTTGCATAGTTGTTTATTCAACACCTTTTACGTCACCCCAAGCCCTGCGGCACACGGCATGGGAGTGAAGTCACACCAGGTGGGGTGATGTCAGCCCAACAACAACTAAACTTTAGCCATTCCGCAAGGGCACACGCATTTTTGGAGTGTTCGCGGCTTGCACTTAAAATGCCGCGTGCGCTGTGCACGGTGGGTTGAGAAGCCTCAGTAGTGCAAGAATACAAGCACCAACTCGAGACACAAGCGGCATCACAACATACTGGATCGCGTAGAAACTACAGACTGGATAAAGGTATTCAAAACTAGCCGTGATTCAATACTGGTGAACATTGGTATCTGATCAGCTCAATAATACTAACCATTATTTTTGTCGACGTTGACTACCGCTTGTTTACACGAGAAGAAGACGCGGTACAAACAGGGGTTAAATACGGAGTGGTCTAGAGAACTGTATGTTATTTAACATACATGATGTCACATCTCCTGCAGTAGCAAGAATAGCTTTCATGTAGTCGGGGAACACAGGCGATGTAACAGATAGTGATGACGGTCGTGATACGGAACCCAACCATGCTAATGCAGATTATCGTTAAAGTCGTGATGGGCAAAACATGGGATGTCGTTGGTAAGCCAAGCTTTGATGTGGGTCTTGAGGCGGGTAGTGTACAAATTTAAATATGGCAGTAATATTCCACAATGATTGTCGTGTCTCGACACCCAAGTGCCGGGCTTGACGTCCTCGGCGTATCCCGAACAGCAAGTGCTGTCATCGCCGTCGATGGGCGCGTACTGGTAGGTGGACGGCTGAGCAGGTCGAGAGTTGGACACTGAGCACGTCAAGAACCGAGTAAGGTCTCCTAGCTCCTTGGCTCAGGTACGCGAATGGCGTTAAAGGGTTTTTCGAAAGTGCACAAGACCAAAAGAAATTTCGCTGCGTTGCCATTCGGCTTGCTCTCTCTACAACTGAGTGAAGAACGCTTTCCGAGAGCTGCCCCAGCAGTTGGGGGCGACTCCGTCCAAAGCGCAAAGCCGGGCCCTCCCTTCTCTCTGAGCCAAGGCTCGGGTTCTCCTCCGTAGTTGGAAACGCAGCACCTGTGCTTCTGCTCTCCGTTGTCATCCTGCCACAGGGTTGGAGGAGACCGCAAGCCGAGCTCCCTCTGGGAATCGCCACAGCGTCAGGATGTCGTGCTCACATGTTTGATCCAGGAGCTTGAGTTAGAAGTGCTTGGACCCTTCTTATGGAACTGAGCAGGCTTCGGCTTTTTATGTTGCATCAGGCTGCAAAGCGTTTGTCTTTGGTCTTTGATTCGGAAACGATTCGGGGAACTGATTCCCAGATCGACAAGCTTCTGGGCGTGGAATCACTTCCAAAACTGCAAGCGGACTCCGCCTCTCGGACCTGGGCTGCTTGACGGGCCCAGGGATAGCATCGCTTGGAGCTTGGGCAGGAAGCTTGTACCAAAACTGCGTTTCCGACCCTTGCGGCAGTATGGATAAGGCACAACGATGACGGACGGATTTGCTAAAGCAGACAAGTTGCTTTTTGGCAGCTGATACCACCCAATCGTCCATATGTGCTCACGGCACAGTTTGTCCCAAATGACCATTCTTTCCTTCAGAACAAAATATCTGATGGGTGGACTGCCCGGAGCCGACCGTGCTATTCTTGGTTAAGCAGTGGCACGCTATCTGCTCTCGACCTGTTTGCAACACATCGTGTCTTTCAGAATGTCCCATGCAAGATCTGACCCTGTGTGAATGTACCGGCGATGCCGCTTCGAGGGCTGCAGAAAGGAAGAAACAGGCTGCTGTCACTTCGGAGTCAAACATGGTTTCGGTTCGGCAGCGGGAGTTGTTGTCCCCTCTTTGTTCAGCCCCGCGATCCGGATTGGCCTTTTGCATTCAGCCCCCACCGCGGGCTTGCACGTCTTCTCAGTCGCGCTGCAAATGAGGCCGTCGCCTCCCAATATTTCAGGACTCCAGACATTATGCAGGCCCAAAACCCAAGCGGTGCAGATACCGAGTGCTCTCTGCCTAGCTTGTACGTGCCAGTTTACCCCCAGTTTACTTCCTCTCCCGTCAATACAACGAACCGCATCTCTGCAGTCTGAGCACATGTCGCCGAAGCAAACCGTGGAATGGAAGCATGGTGCGGGCTGACCCCATGTTGCTGCCAGGCTGCCGCAGCAGGTGTTCTTTGACCGTTGGAGCGCGGTGGATCCCGCATACCTATGCCGGCAACTCAATCGATGGCCTAGCCCTGTGACCTCCAATGCCGCAGCTTCGACGAGGGGCCCGCAATCGCAAGCATCGCCAGGCTGCTTGTTGCCGGTCCCATCTCGGATTGGGGAAGAGCGTTTTTCCGTAGCAGGGTCCGTAGCTCCGGAGCTTCTGGGCTCCTCTGGGCTCCTGGCCTCCGCCTGCTGCACGAGCGCCCAAAATGGCTGTGGGCAGCGCCGAGGCGGCGAGAAAGAGAAAGGCCGAGTGGCGTCCGCAGGACCTCGGCTCTTCGGCAAGTGATCCTAAGAGATCCTAAGACCCTGCGAACATTCATCTTAGAGCCCTCTGAGGCTTCCAAGGGGCATCATGGCGGCAATGTACTTCGCAGAGCGACTTTCACAGTAACTTCACGACTAAAGCTGGAGCAACAAAGGCTGCGAAAGGTCAACCGTCTGGGTCAGGCAGGCTGTAATTTTCTGCTAAAGGCCTCGCCGCAGTCAACTGATAAAGTAGCACTAGAAAGGTGAGTAGGTAGCCCACGCACCGACGAACCTTTTGCTGAGCTCTTATGGCCGGATCGGCTCAAACCCAAACACCTGGCACTGCCTTGAGAAGCCAGGGGCCGAGCTTTGAGAGAGGTGTTCCTGCCGCCCGAATAACCTGAAAGGCAGCTCGCTTCCGATTTGGGGGGTCCTTGCTCCGAAGCTCTTCAACTGGGCTGATCTGCTGCCAGGGTGCCGTGGCACTTTCATAACACAACACTCCGGGAATCGGGGGCTTAGGCTTGTTTGGAGCTGCGCTCAAGGGCTTCCGGGGATTTGCCGATACTTGCAACCGTCCACGGCCTTTTTATGCCCCATATAGAACCCCCCATAGACCTTTGGGGGAGGATTCTTCTGACAAGCCACGAGCATTTGCCCCGAAAGCGCTCTTTGCAGCACAGGGTGCCTTCTGCCCGACGCCGTGCCAAGGCGAGAAGTCGACGGCGGAAGGGTCCCGTCACCACCTGCTTTTGGACTGAGAGCACTTGGAGGTTTGACGACTGCAGAGCTCTTGGAGGGGGCCTGGCAGAGGAGCTGCGTGTCAATCAACGAGGCGAGTTTCAGCGCCTGCGACCGAAAGCTGCGCACGGCCGCTTTGCGCTGCACTTTGGGGGCCCCTTTAGGAGCTCATTGGGGCACCGGTCGCCCCTTTCGGCAACGCTCTCTCCATGCCGCCTGTGTGCGGGAGTCCACCGGCACAGCAATCTCCTCGCAGACTCGCAGCACTAGGCCACTACACCTGCTGCTACTGAGCTCGCCTTCACCCTGGAAACCTATTGAGCGACTGAGGCTTGTGGATTTCCGGAAGTGCTGTCGCTGCGAGCACACACCATCGAGTCAGAGCTCGGTCCTTGCCGTGCTCCAAGGCCAGGGCGAAGGACAAGGCCCGCTCCAAGACCCGGGCCTGGGCGCCGGATCTGCGGTGCGGGCGCGGGGGGGTTCTCGCTGTGCGTGAGCCAGCAAAGTCGTCTTTGTCCGAGGTCCCGCGCGGGAGGGGTGGATGCAGTCGACAGGCGCCCGGCCCTCGGCTCCGAGAGAAGGGACAAATGTGGCCGGGCCGCCGATGCACTCTTCTTGGCCCAGCGGCTCGCTGAGGGCGAAGTCCAGGAGCTGGGCCACCAGGTCGAAGAGCACGTTTTTCTGCATCACCGAGATCTGCCAAAAAGGAAGCGATGCTTCGAAACTCCCTGTGCCGTGCTTGAACACGAGGATCTCCCCTTCCCGGCCCTTCCCCCCTCCCGCCTCCGGCAGTAGGGCACCTTCGCTGCGCTGGAGCAGCGCCCAAAGCCGACCCTTGGGCAGTTTCAGGCTTTCAGGGAGGGCGAATCCGAGACCAGGTCGTCAGAGGGGGGGGGGGTTTGCACCTGAGCTGCAGGAGCAAACACCGGATCGAGCCTTTCAACTCTTCACTTGGCGCCTGCGTCCTCAGCGCCTCTTCGTTGAGGCTGGCCATGAAACCTTGGTTTCACGGCGTTTCGTTTGCAGCTTCAGGATTACGAGCAGATAAAACGGTGAAGTGGCTCCAATCTTCAGAGCCTCATGTTACTCGTGCTTGCTGTCCTGGAACCAGTTCTGTGAATCATAACTGAAAGACAGGTCGTCTACGTGTTCCAGCCCCGTCTGTCTGATCTGGCCGTGGAGCGCAAGTTCTTCACCCGGAGCGTGACGTGGCGATCCTGCTCGGAGCGTGCACGTGCCGAAGGAGCTGACTACGAACCCCAGACCCCGATGCCTTCACGCGCTTCGCTGCGGACTTGAGCTGGTCTCGAGGCGTTTGGCTCACCTGGCGCTCGTCGGGGAGGGTTTGTGGAAGGGCCAGGGTTTTCGTGAAAGAACTAGACTCCATGCCACCACGGGTGGAACGTTTGCTCCCATCCAGAAGCCTTTTTTTGCGTTAGCAACCGTTAGCACTTAGGAACCGGGCGACCTCTGGCTTGCGATCGCAGGCTCTGAACACCACTCCTACATGACACCGGCAAACCCTGCAGACCCTTCTGATTCCACAGGAGTACAGGCGGCCCTACGAAACCTCGCCTGCGGCGTGGTCGGTCGCGACTTGGGGGTCCTGGCTCCAGAGGTGGAAACGGAGGTGAAACTGCTTCTGGCTTGTGGTCCCAATCACAGAGATTCAGTTCAAGCGGGAGGTAGGAATGGTTGTAGCTCTCATAGAAGGCCCCCATGCATTCTGTGACAGGTCTCCTGACCACCTCGGATCTAGGTGCAGCCCACTGGCCTCAAAGAAACGGACAAGTTCCGAGACTGTCCTTGATTGTTCCTCGGACTTCTTGGTGCTCTGCGCAGTACCTCTTGCTGCACTGGCTTGAATCTGTGGACAGGAAGGTGGGAACTTGTGAAGTGCAACTTCCAGCAGGCAACAGTACGAGAGTGATGTCTGGCCGTCTAGTTCTGATCCTGCACAGAGGAAAATGAAGGCTCTTTTCCTCGCAGGCTCAATTGGCAAAGGCAGCGTCGAGGATGAGCCGTGTTTCCTCCGGCAGAGGGCAAGTCACGGTGCTTCAGAGATTCCAAAAGCAGGGACTTGCTTGGGGCCTTGCATCGGAGCTAGGGCGCCGAGCTTCGACATCTGTGGTGTTACAAGCGAAAGCTTGAATCTCGACTAGCTGCACAAAGTCCAGATGTGAAAGCCAATTGGAATCGCGCATTTTGGCGCGCTCGGCGCCTACCGGGCTCAACCTCGCGTCAAACTGGCCACGTCTCCAGCCCCTCGCACGTCCTCGCGGTGGATCTGCGCGGACCCCGTCGCAGGGGCGGCACTGACCGGCCGCCCGACCTGGCGAGTGGCTTTCGCTTCGGAGCTCTGCATGTTCGACCACGCACCCTCGGTCAGTCGTAGCTGAACACCTGCTCGCCTTTGACCTCCTCTTTCCAAAGCAGCCGACGAGCTCTTGCCGAGCATTTGTTTCCGGTGCAAATGCTTAGCGGCTTGGCCGGGGGAAATGCGAAGTCCAAGCGGCGAAGGCCACGTCGCTCTCCACACAGGTCGACAGCCTGGCAAAAGTCGGGCCAAGCCACACCGCTCGAATCCGGTGAACCTATGAATTAGTCCCGTACTAGCCCGGGGCTACCCCGTGACCCTGATAGGAATTTGCGCTGCAACAGCTCGAAGCCGTTTGGAACGGAGCAACCGGTCTGGCTTTGGATGGAAGGCTCCCCTGCTTGGAGAACTCGGGTTAGGAATTTGTGACTTTCTAGAAGTCTTTGGGGCTGCTTGCTGGTTAGCTTCAGTTTCGTGGATACTGTGCCGGACATTCTGCTTGATCGTGACTTTCTGATCCCGGGATGTCGTCACCTCGGCGAGACATAGGACCATGCTCCCATGTTCTTCGGCTCCTCCTGCAAATCAATGTCAAGTTTATTGAGGATCTGTAACGACACTGTACGAGTCCACGATGGGCAGATTTCTAAATGTGCACCTGTCCAATACTGGGATTTTATGGGTCCTATGTCGCCGCCTCGGAACCGCTATGCCAAAGCTGGAACCGGCTCGTGTGCTCACGCATGAAATGAGTGAGCAAGAAGCTGCACAATCTGTCGCCTGGCACCACACGACGTCGGCCTCGGGTTTGCGAAGCCGGGAACTGCAGGAAATGCATCGAGGCATCATTTGGAGATCATGCCACGAGCAGGCTACCAGTGGCAAAACGACCTAGGCACCAGATCCAGCATCTGAACCAACCGCAAATCCTGCATGGACAAATGCTTGTGCCAACTGGCGTTCGGATAGTAGGAAAGAGCTTTGATGATCCGGTCGTAGGGAAACGGCGCAATCTGCTCCTTAAAGCTGCCGCAGGGACTGCAGTGACTTCGAGAAAAAGTCTTTGCGAATGCAGGAGATCGGAGATTGTGGGGTACACCAGTAGGGCCCTGGAGTCGCCCCGAAGATGCCTCTTTCAACGTTGTGGAACGTGGCCCAAGGCACCAGGCGGACGAGGACGATATCTTTGATCTTCTTGGCCCGCCGAGCATTCCTGAATGCAAAGGACGGCTCTGAAGCTCCGGGCCCGTGTTTCCGGCCTTTTTTAGAGGGCCTCCACCGCATCGTCGTTGTCTAGATGGATGTTACTAGCCGCTCTAGCCCCTTGCCAAGACTCATGTCGCGGGAACACTGGACAGAGAACCATCCGCTAGCACAACAATGCACACGTGGCTATACGTGAGTGCAAGGGGTTGGCAAGCTTCCCACGAGCTCTTGCAGAACCGTGCGGCGAAAGCATGTAGTAGACTTGGCCGCTGCAGAGGATGACGCGTCGAATGGCCTCGACTCGAGCTCTGAGCTGGGGCCCTTCACTCCGAAGCCTTGAGCGCATTTTGGTCGGCTCTCCGCTTTCCCAGGCCAGCTCTCTCCGCTTTCCGGGTTATGGCGCAGGCCAGGGTCTCTCTCCTTCGCTCGCTTCGCTTCGCGGCCTCCGGCGGCTCGGTGAGCGGGCGCCCGCTCCTGCAATAAAGAGGAAAGCGCTTTCAAAGCCTTGGGGGGCTGGGGAAGCGGGTAGCTCACTCCTGGCAGCTTCCGCTCCGACTATGCCCCCCTTGGAAGGTTTCCACTCAAAGGGAACCCTGAGACTAGCTGTCGGTTCCTGACCTGAACACGTAACTCTGCACATTGAGCATGCGAGTGAAGCATCGCAAAAGTCGCAGTAAGTATGTATGTACCTGTCAGAACACTCCAGTCGGAGGCCTGCTGGTACTGAGATGCCGGGTGTTGTCTGAGCGGCTGGCGAACTCCTCGCAGGATTTTACGAAGGGTTGGCTGGTTGGAGATGCGGGTTCCGCGACTTCGAGCTCGCGCATGCTACTGTTGAGCCCCGTCTACGCCGACGTTGCCAGAACTACTACTCTGCCTTACAAAGCCTCAGGCAAAATAACGCAGAAGACTAAAGCTCAAGCCAGGCCCACTCCTCAAGAAATGCTCAAAAGAACAGAGGCTCCTTTCCGAAAGGGCTGTAGTCCACAATCACCTCGGGAACCGCTGTGATTTGGGAGCCGTACTGGGGGGGCTTTCAAGCAGAGGTCTCATGGGGCCGTGAGCCCAGAAGAGAAGCTGAGGCAGGAGGTCGACCCGCGAGAGCCCCAGGCCCCATGGCCCTGACCCTGGCACCCTCTGTGAGGCACTCCCCCCAAAAATGAGAGCGGCGGAATTTCGGGTTGCTATTTTTCCCTTGAGAATTCTGAAAGTCTCATCCCTGGACAGGCATTTGACAGCATTGAACCAGTGAAGAGAAACTTTTCTGTGAAGTTCTACTCGTCAAACCAACGGAGGCAGCTGGTGACCTCCATATTCCATTGGGCAGTGAGCACAATCCAGATGAGCCACTCGTATTCAGACTGAGACAATCTTTATGCTTTGGGACGATCCTTAAGTTACGTCAGTGGCGTCTAAGTTTCGGCGGGCGAGATGAACTGTTGCAGAAACGGATTAACACAGCTTCAAGGCAAACCATTGTAAACACACCACGGTACTGCAAGCAGCTTAGTGCAGTCCGCGATGCCCGCATAAAGTGGCTCTGCTCACCAAAGTCCTCCAGCGGTGAGGTGGCCTTCCAAAGGCTCTCCAGCTTGTCTCGCGTTGTAACTGTAACTAAACTAAACAATCCATTACGTCGTCACGCAGTACAACAATTGTTGAATCAGCTTTTAGGAGATTTTACAGCTAGCCACTCGCTGGCGGAAGCAGATGGGCCTTCGCATGATGCAGCAAGTACTTGGGCGACATTAGTACCTCATCGCCACTTGGAGTGGGCTGGATACAATCTGCGGGAAAACACGCTCTGTTGCGGCGACTGCTACGACACATCGACAACCGTGAGACTTCGGCCGCGCCCTTGGGTGATGTGAGCCTGCTCTCAGCCCAGACACCAGTGGCTTCATGAAGGGCCGATGGGCTTGGCGCCGCAGCACCTGTGACGCAAGCAGCGAGCATCTTCGCACATTGCTTTGGTTGCGTGTCTTCCAGCCGAACCCCCTGTGGCTGCTCTGGCCGAGCCACATGGAAATACTGCGCAGGAGTAGTCACGTTCAGCACGAAAATGTTAGCATCCTTCCGGTGGCAAAATGCACATGGGCATGCAAATGGGCCCTCGACGCTCCTTCTCAGCATTGCGACGGTAGAGCTGCTGCCTGGCAAGATGACTAGGCTGTAGACTATTGAGGTGCTGTGGTCCAAACTGGTGGCAGAGCCTGGAAATGTCGTCCGAGGGAAGGGGCTTGGAGTGGGCCAACTGCTCCAACACAGGTGCAGCAGTTAAAGCACGAGTTCCAGCAGCACTAGCCTTCCAAACACCAAGTGGTGCGACTTTCTGGACTACTAGCCCGCTATCCCTCGGAGTCTGTTGCATGCAACACATCCAAGTGAGATTCTGTCAGAATGGGCCGAAGCCAAAGTCACCCAGTGGCATCTTTGGGGCATCGGTGACCGAGTTGCATAATCATCCGCCAGTCTCTGCGAGTGATCCCCGTTGCCTTCGCAGATGCGTCAGATGGTGGCGATGCTTGGGTGCTTGGGCCCTCCCCGGCTTCTGGATTCATGTTCCGGGCCACTCTTAACCAGAGCTCCCACTCCTCAGCAAGTCGGGCTTGCAGCTTCGGACTCAAAGAGCTCAACATCGTATATCAGGATCTAGGGGTGATGGTTGAAAGCTGGTCGAAATCATCTCGCTCTGTCTTTTGGCCTTTTTCTAGCACAGAACAAGCTTCATCTTCGAACTCGCGCGACTGAAACGCCGGCAGTCTCTCCATGTAGCTTTTCACGGCGCCCTCCTGCCGCAGGGGCCAAGCAAAGAGTCGGCGAAAGCAAAAACCCAGCGGACGTTGAAAAAAGAATGCTCTCTCACTCAATAGACTTGTGCTTGACTTGTCCATGGTTCCACCAGATTGCACAACTTCTGAAGGTTGCGTGCGAATGATTAACCAAGACACCATGAATCACGGTAACTGTCATCGAAGATCTTGAGACATACAAGACGAACCATGCCACAACACAGGACGCGAGGAGAATTTCGGGCTATTGGTGCTTCTGCGGAATAGCGTGAATTGGCTTCTCAAGGGGGGAGGAACTGTGGCCGATAACAGGAGGCGAGGCAGCCAAGCTGCCGCGGATGAAGGACTGTCCGACCAGACAGTCCTCCAGGATGCCTGCGCCATCTGCATCAAGGATCTCAAAGGCACGCTCGATGTCCCGCAGCTCCTGGCAGCAGTGCGAACGAGGGCCGAAACCCAAGCCCTTTTTCCCGCCGGTCCTCGGGCGAGTTTCCAGGGAGATGGTTAGGATCATCGTTGGTGAGTTGCCTTGCTGGCGAGGACACAGGGCCACGTGCGACGAGAACCCGACGAAACCCCTCGGGCTCTGAAGCCGCCCTCGCAACCTGTGAAACCAAAGGCGGTGACGCGGTGCAGGAAGCGCTCCAACCGTGCGCTGCTGTGGTTTGGACCCTGGCCATCCTCAGCTGTGCCAGCTCCGTCATCTTCAGCTCGGGGCTGCGTGCACATTCTGCAGTATACGAGAGATCTCACAGGTGATGCCGGTGTCTTTAAAACGGTCTTCGGTTACGACGACAGTCGGGGGGTGCGCCCTCTAACTCTCAAGAAGCCTCGGGATGCCAGCGCCCTTCATCCCTCAGCCTGTGACCCTCCGCGGCCTGTTCGAATGTTTTGGCGTGCGGCATGGGACCTTCTGGCCGAGCCACGTAGCCGTGAGGGAGCAGCAAGGTGAGCCGCGAACTCTGGCCCCACTTCTCTTCCTGAGAGTGCTGGCCGGGAGATTTGACTAGACCCCGGAGGGGGGGCGGTTCCTCCGCCTCTAGGGCGGCCGAAGCTCCCCGGAGACGATG
>CAJNJA010023675.1:0-33209 GCA_905231915.1 Symbiodinium necroappetens | reverse complement strand
GACGGAATCTGTCTGCACCGGGCCCCCTAAGGAGAGTGGGGAGTTGATGTGATCAACACTTTCGACCATCATACTCATGAGGCCCTCAGAATGAAGTTTCGAACATCGAACGTGCGGAGGTCATGTTCGCAGATTCGACAGAAAAAGCCGGAGACTCTGATTCATCGATTGTCTGCCGCCAGCCTTCTGCCCTAAGCCCCTTGGCACTTCAAAGCGTTCCAAGCCCATACCATGAAACCTCTCGAAATCGAGAATCCCCATCCAGGGGTTTAGAGTTTAGGGTTGGCTCTAGCGGCCTAAGGGCCAAAGCCAAACTTGAACTCATGAAAAACCCTCTGGGAGCATCGGTTAAGAGCCCAGCGGTATTTTCATCGACCTGAGCTTGGCATTTAGGGTTTAGGGTGCTAGAGCTTATGGTCCTTAACCCGGAGCCACAGCTCTTGTTCAACGATTTCGCGGCGACGGGGCCACTCGAGGAACTCAGAATAGCAATCAAACTAGGACCGGTACTTCCTCAAAGCCCTAAACCTGCCCAAAACCCGAAACCCATCACCCTCTCACAGAATCCCCAAAAACAAACCCCGGTATCGAGATTGTGCTAGGGAGCCTACACTCAGGGCCCAGATTGTCTAAGACCTGGAACCCTACACCTTCATGTGAAAAAGTTCGAGGACGAACCTGCAAAATCGAGACGCCCGGCGAACTAGGCCCTGCGACAGGGAGCTAGGGCTTGAGGTTTAGGGTCAAGGAGGCTGGTTTCTTTGTCCCTTCTTCGGAAAAGGTGCCTTTGGAACTGAAGATTTAGAGCCTGGTTTGGGGTTTTGGGTTTAGGGCTCAAGGCTCCAGGGTTTCGCGTTTTCCTTCGAGTGGACCTCCTTTTCCGTCTCTCGACTCGAAGCAGCGGCTGACCGAACATTCAACACGCAAAACCCGGCGCCCTCTAAAATCCCTGAATAAGATCTGAACGTAAAGTTTACATCCAACATGCGAAACCGAAACCCCAAAATCCCAACCCCAGAACCAAAAAAACCCAAAGCCCAAACTGCCGGAAACTCCGAGCCAGCCAAGCTCCACGCGGGCTGCAGAAGGTGCAAGACAGGTAGTCGTAGGGTAAGGGCCTGTCACCACTTGCGGGCTTGTGAACTACAGTGGCTCTTTCTTGCAGGGTTGTGTTTATTCCCCAAACAGCTTGGTCACACACACACACACACTAAACCCTAAACTATAAACCCTAAACGGCCGTAAACCCTAAACCCTAAACCCTGAGGGGGTTCTTGCGAAACAAGGGGGTATAGGGAAATCTTGGGAAGGGCGAGCGCGGGGGGCCATCCTGGCGCTCCCTCCACAGCCCAGGAATCGAAGGCCTTGTATGACAGAACTAGGTTTTAGAGTTTAGGGCTTAGGTTTTAGAGTTTAGGGTTAAGGTTTTAGTGTTTAGGGTTTTTTTAATGTGCAATGGTTTAGGTTTTAGGGTTCAGGGTTTACGATTTAGGGTTTAGGTTTTAGGGTTTAGGTTTAGGGTTTAGGATTCAGGGTTTAGGGTAATACAGTCAGAAACTGGCAGGGGATTTCTGGACTACCCAACACATCAAGGTACCCCTTTGCATGACCAGTGCACGAGCCAAGAACCATCAGAGCCCCGTTCCCGTTTCCTCCAAGAGTCGTTGATCTCGGGCCTCTTCTCCTGTGCAGAGGCGCTTGTAGGGTCTGGGGTGTCTTAGGGCTTTGAGGGTTGAAGGTTTGAGGGCTCTGCCAATGGGTTCAGGGTTTGAACGCTTCGATTCGACCATTCTTGTTTCAGGGATAGGAGTTGGGGTTTCGGGCTGAGGGTTTGGGTTCTTGGCCAAGGTAACCACACTCTGAGAACTCAATGCGTCCGTCGAGGCAGGTCGCGACAGTTATCCTCGGGGAGTGCCGCATGAAAGACTCCAAGCTACCCGTTTCAAGGCACCTGTGTGCAAGCGCAATCGCTGCCACTTCACCATTCAGTGATGAACACAAAAGACACGATCTTCATCCCGAACGTGTTGCTAGCAGTGACATGAATGTACGGACTACAGTGCGAAATCTTCAAATCCAGGCCATGCCTGCAGTCTCCAACACCCAACAACATGCTGTACTTGTCTCATCCTCATGTCAGATGTCCCAGCGATCTAAAAACAAACCAATCAAGCAATATATCTCGAAACCTTCAGAAGCATCTCGTCGCCTAGATAGATACAGGATCGGCCTCCGCGATGTTCTGTCTCCAACGGTAGATGCCATCATCTGACCTATAGAGAGACTCTGCGAGATTTACCGTGATATCCCCTTTCAAAGCTTATAAAGCTTCGATTGGCTGACAGTCTCGCCGTTTCCACTGTATGGTCTTCAGCTTCGGGTTGGCAGCATCGGGCTGTTGGGGCTAGGAGGTGGTGCAATAGCCTCCGAAACTCGAACTTCCAACCGAAGTTGCAGCCGTTGCATCGCCCCCTGACAACAGCAGTCGAAGCATCTCCAACATGCCCAAGGTCTTAATGCGAGAAGGCAAAATCCTACCCCCCGCCCCACCACCCCCAGACATACAGAATCACCTTGGGCAGAAGATAGACTCCGAAACAAAATGGCATGATTCATAACCCTCTATGCGTATATCTTATTGCAATGCATCATTCCGTTCCTAAGCATGGCCCTGAAAGTTATTGTGACATAGTCCCTCCACAATGACAACCAATAATCAGAGTAAGAGATTGGGTCTATACTATGCGACAGACTGAGAAACCTAAGGAATCTTGATACTTTCATGCTACGTTACATGTTCAGGCCCCTGTCTTGTGCAGACGCACCCTAAAGGAACACTGAAAAGACCCTCAAAGGAACCCCAGCACCCTTGAAGGACCCCTTAAAGGAACCCTTCAACCCTTAGCCCCAAACCCTAAACCCTAACCCCGAAGCCCGAAGCCCTAAACCCGAAACCCTAAACCCTGTAAACCCTAAACCCTAAACCTTGTAAACCCTAACCCCGAAACCCGAAACCCTAACCCCAGTAAACCCTAAAGCCTAAACCCGAAACCCTAAACCTCTCAGGAACCCCTAGTGGCACCCTTTAGCGGTCCCTGTCGGCTCCAGGCTCTTCGAAGCGCACGCGGAGGTAGGGACCAGGGACATCCTTGTCGCACTCGTCAGGGTCCATCTGGCCAGGGAGAAATCTTTTTTGGTTTTGGGTTCAGGGTTTAGGGTTTAGGTTTATTAGGGTTTAGAAAATGTGAAATCTTAAGGTTTTGGGTTCAGGGTTTTGCATTTAGGGCCTTTAGGGTTTAGACTTAGGGTGCGAGATTTTGGAACTTCCAAGAACTGGGATCTAGAATTTTCGGGGGAGGGCTTCAACACAGTAGGGTTTATCCGAGAAGCATGTAAACATATCCTGAAATCCAAACGTCCTATAATTCTAGCCCTTAAACCCTAAAGTCCTAAAGCCTTAAGCCCCGAAACCCTCAACCCTAAACTCCAAGAACTTTAAACCCTAAACCCTAAACCGAAGCCCCAAACCAGCCTCTCCGAACTCGATGTAGCTTGGAGTGCGGCCCAGGTATCGTGGGCAGGCAGCGACATAATCACGGGCGGTCTCCTCCAGTCCCTTATACCTTGGTTCAGGGTCTAGGGTTTCAGGGTCATGAGGTTAAGGGGCACGAGCCTGAGCGGAAGCGGTTCGACGTGGAGGGTTGAGGGTTTACGGGTTAAGGCTTCGGTGTCTTCCTGTTCAGGGCTTGTAAGGCCTAAGAAGCGCCGGGTTGAAGGAGTGAGGGTTTCAGGTTTAAGGCTTTGTCTATGGGCCTCAAAGGGGCGACGGTCTGGGCTCTTGTACCGTGGGATGACATGCGGTTAGTGCATAGGAAGTCTGAGGCTTTGTATTCATCCGCCCCTTCAAACTAGCATGGAAACCACAACGGGGCAGTCTACAATAACACGCCCATTTCGGTTTCCGTGTTGGCTTCGACGGTTAAAACTGAGGCACGGTATGGCGGTAATTGATGTACATATAATACCCTGAACCCTAAACCCCAAATCCTACATGCGGTATCTATTCCTGCTACCCATCCCCTCATCGGAGCGCCGTTTCCACACGGGTCGATCCTTGAACGGAGCAAAAGTTAAGACTACATCTTCCGAGCGAAGCGTGATGCTTGGTGAAATTGCGGTTCCACGGTCTTTCTTACTTCTAAGCTTTGGAGATAGGGTTTCGTGCTCCCTACACCCTGAACCCTAAACCGCGTTACTAAGTCTTGAAAATACTCGGGGGCCCGGTGATCTGACTCTGCTGGGTCCAGGACTTGTCAGCGCTGCTCAGGTCCTTTAAAGCAAGATGTGGATTTCGGCTTCAGGGGTTCAGCTCGGGTCCCCGGTTTCTAAATGGAAACTGCTGTGGACATGACCGAAGCACAGTCGTTCTCAAAGCACGCAAGCACAGCAAAAAACACAAAAGGACCAGCGACGATTCAATCACCTGGCCTACATTTAACACCCCAGAAGCGCACTTCCGCCCCAAGCGATTCGGCTCCTCGTTGGATAGGGCGATGAACCACTCCCACAGCCTGTTGCTGGTTGCGGCCAATCTAGTACACGGGCAATAGTTAGGACAGGGTTCTGGGGTACATCGCAGTTAGATACCGACTAGCAGCATCCTGCATCAGTCCAGGCACCAAAAATCCTGATAATTGAATCCGCAAAGAACCGTAGATACACCCCACCCTAAAGCAGATTCGTAGCTCAGTACTGGATGCTAAAACCTGAAGTCACCCAAGCAGAGATCCGGGCCGCAGGACCGAGAAGACGTCACTCTCCAGCTTGTGGGCTCCCAACTGAGAAGCCGTGCGGAAGTTAGGCTTTATGGGGTTTGTGTCTAGGGTCTAGGCCTCGGGACCATGATGTGTCAGAGCTAGACCTGTCCATACGGGCTACGAACCATCTCCCAAGCGCAAGCCATCGACAAACTATTCCACCCCAACAATCTTGATATTCGTGCCCTTGTACCTGTGTTAGCAAAGGTGTTTGTACATGAAGGGTCAACATGCAACCAATCTAAAATGTACCATGGCTAGCAAGGTATGCAGTGGCATGCGACCTCTACTGCTCGCCCATGCAAGCAACTCCCTCCGAGGCAGCTGCAAGTGCATAGAACATCTCACAAACCTCCCTGGTGGTTCCTCAGCAGTGAGGGCTCACATTAAACCAGCAGCGCCCGCGAAACATGAAATGAACATGACATGGGTGAGGATAGCTCTACGAGACTACGCCTGGGTCTGCGACTAAGTTATAGGGCAAATGGTGGACAAAGGTTAGTGTCCTGCAGATTGTCGAAGTGGAGGGGGCACAAAATTCAGTGAATTCGTTTCAAGTCCGACCCTACGCTAAACCTGGCGATGTCAATGTCGTGTCTGGGAGGTTGCAGAGCAGAGGTAAGCCTCACTCATCAAGCCAGATTTAGTGACTTTAATGCAAAACCTGAAGCACCCGTCTTGCTTTTCTCCTAGGGCTTGTGGCGGTCTCGTTCGACACGCAGACTCTGAATCTCGCCATGCACGTCCTGCACGGTGAGCAGCACAAAGTTCATCTGTAAGTCTTCGATTTCAATAACCTCCAAGCTAAGCATTAATCTCAAGTCCTAGGCCACACACCGAATAACCCTAAAAACCCCTAAACCCTCGGCAACCTCGGGTCTCGTCAGGTTATGCCTCGACTGAACTCGACGAGAGGCATGCTGATCGACCCTCGGCATCTTACTAATACTGGATTAGGTCCTGTTCGGGTGGAGGCTATTTTTACACTGTAGCCTGTACTTGTACCCCCTGCATGGCATGCATGTGCAAAGCTCCGCAGCACCGGAGCCGTCAGGTTGTAGTCTCATGCTCCAGAAATCTCTCATGGCTTCCGGCTGGACTTTGTATAATAAGGTCTTACTTAGTTTGGGGCTTCTAGTAAACCCCCGACGGCCATCGAGCAAGCAACATAATCAGATGATGTCCTGCAGCTTGCCTTCCAGCCCCTCCAGTTTTCTCTCCAGGCGCTGTATGCTGCGCAGAAGCTCCAGCTGAAACTCCTTTTCTGAAAACAGCTGGGTTGTTCTCATCAGGGTCCGTTCTGAACTACTTGCTCCAATCTTGATTTAAGATGGTCTGGGCCCCGGGGTGCCGAACAAAGGTGGGGCCTGGAGACCAAAACTAGCATGGACAGGCAGTGGGTATACCTGCGCACGATTT
Source organism: Symbiodinium necroappetens (assembly GCA_905231915.1). Taxonomy (NCBI): domain Eukaryota; class Dinophyceae; order Suessiales; family Symbiodiniaceae; genus Symbiodinium; species Symbiodinium necroappetens. The sequence goes on along the minus strand of CAJNJA010023675.1, from coordinate 26,973 downwards.
ACTGATGAAGGTTGATGAGAATCGGCAAGGCGTTGCAGGCATGGAGACAATAACTCACACAACCAAGACTTCTCTGGGGCTTGTAAAGGCACACCATGTCTATGCCGTCTGACAACGAGTGCCATTGACGCTGCTGTTGTGAATGGTCGGTTGCCAGACCTTCATCTCGATAGGCCATGCGTGCACATGCAAAGAACTCTCCACAAGAGTGTCTCCCTCAAACCCCACATGAAGCACAAACTAAAGAGTGCTCTGAATCTTAAACCATAAACAGAAGGACTCACCTTTCAGCAGGAGAAGAAGTCCTCAGTACCCCTCTTGGGGTGTCTTGCTGAGGCTGGACCCAAAGTGCTTCTCAAAAATGCAGCGCGGCAAGCCCTGGTCCTTCAGCCTATAACCCCCTAAACCTCTAACCCTAAACCCTCGCCCCTACTTTTAAGCGTGTATATATACATGCATGTATGTATCTCTATAAACAAATAAATAAATAAATATATATATATATACATATATATGACCGTATATAGTATATATATATATGTATACACGTTTAGCCCATCCAGTAGGCAGTCTTCAGGTTGCCAGTGGAGTCAAGTTAACGGGGACTTCAAACTGTTCGTCAACATTGCAGCCGCGCGTCTGTCTCGCCGGCAGGGGACCCGTCGTCCAGAGGCACAGAGAGCCTGCAGTTCTACACAGGATCCCTGAACCCTTATAAACCCTAAACAATTAACAGGATCGCACTTCGACCAACAAGCCATTGGAGTCATCGCAATGTGGAAAGATCCCCAAGCTCCAGTCCTCAACACAAGACCGTAGAACACAGGAGCACCAAAGCCCGGACTCTATAGAACTTCGATCGCAGCCGGGGCTATGCTACTACCAGTAGGTCGACAGCTAGCACAGATGTGCTTTGGGGGCATCCGCCAAGCTGAGCATCGCAAGAACGACCTGAAATCAGTACGGTTCCTGATTGAAGCTGAGCAGATGTAAAGCCTGAAAACCCTACAGTCCTCTAAGCACCAAAGAAGCTGGGCGCCCGCACTTCCTGTGAAGCCGACGCTCCTCTTCCAGTCGGAAGCCAGTGGTGATGATACCAGCTGACGAAGGTTTGCCGATACACGGGGAAGTGCGGGGGCGGGGTTCTTCGGGGCATAAGGTCTAGAGCCTTGTCTTTGAAAGCGCTTTCTCGTAAGGCCTATATAAGGATGAGGGACGAGAGCCCTCAATTTAAACCCTAGACCCTAAACCCGGCTCAGGGTTTGGGGCTTAGGGGCTGAGCCGCGGAGATATGGGGAGCTCGGAGACTAGCAGGGGTTTAGGGGTATGTTGTGGCTCGCTCATGGTCATGGTATGTTACAGTGCTACCCCCCAAAGCCCCACACCCTAACCCCTAAGGATTTGAGGTATTGTGGCTTGTCTTGGTCTGCTTTGAAGGGTGTCATTTCTGGCTGCGGGACTTCCAGGCTTAGGCTATGCCCTGAGCCCGAAAGCCTGAAGCTTCAGGGACGCTCGAGGCTTTCACCGAAGTTGTCGCCCTTAACGCCGGAGCAAAAGATGCTGAGCCTTACCCTAAACTCTAAACCTTCTTAGGGTTTGCATCTCAACCGACACTGAGTTTTCTAGCTCCACTACAACCTCGAAAACACACATGCCGACGTGGAATCTACATTTCAAAAACCAGCTGAACTGACAACAGACTGCCCCCACCTAGAATGGAGTCCCACATCATGGGAATAGCAAAACTTCCAAAACTACATCCCGAACCAAACATGTTACGCTCCGAACAACACGCGCCGCGAAAAGTTGATGCCTGCGCTGACAACATCTCGGAGTCAAAATCTAGAGCTGTTCATTCTCAAGCTCTTCACCTGAAAAGCAATCTTGAGGCAGGTAGGACAAATCCGAAACCGTAATCTCGACACCCTAAATGCTACAGTCATCAGCCTTATGAATCCAACCCTACCCCATCGTTCTCAACCCGTAGTACGCCTTTCTAAGAAGGCCGAATCCATAAAGCCCAGCCCTGAAGCGGAGGGCTCGCCTGGCAACGCAAATAAGCCGATTCCTGTGCCAAGGGGTATGTTCTGTGCAAAAATCTTGAAGCCTGGACTGCAAGGCATTGCGTGTATATTCTAAAATCTAAGCTTGAAAGGGGTTTAGGAGCAAGGCGACAGGCTCGGATTAGAAGCTTTCAACCCTGTCGAGCTGCTTGGTAGCTATTGCTGTCAGGAACTTCGCGGGAGGGAAGAAGTCAATAAGGCTACGGCTCGATCGGGATTTCCACAGACGTGAGCATGTACAGGAACTTATGAGTTGAGGCTTTAGATGTCCGAGATTTCAGTGTTAGGGTTCATGGCTCCTGGAATCTGGACGGTTCTCACCGACAATACTTGCCCGAGGTTGCTCTCCTGAGCCCTGCGTGAAACCTCAAAAAAAACCGACTTCCCCAAAGCCCCGGGTCTGCCTGTACTCAAGGAGCCTGAACCCGAAACCCAGATCATCTTCCTCGAACACACTGCTTGGGGAAGTATACCTTCCAGGAGAAAAAAGAAGTGGCTTCCCTGAACACAGCCGTTTTCCCAAGCCCAAAACCGCAAACCTCGAAACAAGACAACCTAAGCAATAAAAAACCCCCAACACCCTGAAGCCCGAAACCCTTCCTGGACCCCCGGCCTAGGAAGGCCGTGATGCTTGCGACCAGTCGACCCATAGGACTTTCAGGGTACAGATCGCCGTAACCTACCTGAGAAGCAAGGTTCAACGTGAGGTTTCGGGGTTAGGATTTAGGGTTGGGCTGCAGGCCCACGGCTTGCCGTCGTTACTCAGAGGGCTCCGGGATATCTTAGGCATCAAATTTCAGCCCAACCCAAAGCACATGCTGAAATGGTAGTGAACTCATATATCGTAGGATTCCGCATGTGAGTGCAACTGCTGCCACGCTGCAGTGGTGAGGGCAGTGGTCCCCCACCAGAGGCAGTCTGCAACGCTGCCTGGTTTGGCAATGGTTCGTCTGCGACACAGATTCGTTCCTGAAGTGGCTCCGAACAGAACCTCTGCGCCGGAAGAACATGCTGGGCGCCCCACCAAACTTGGGATTCTCGGGGGCTTCGACATAGAACATGATAACCTCGGCTCCGAAAAAATGGAACTGGAGTGGTGCTGGATTTAACCGGAGGTCAACTTGGGCTTCATACACATCTCAGAAGCTTCAGCTCGTGGCTTTGAACAAATCCCATACCGACTCTCAAGAATCTGCTCTAAAGCGCTATAAGAAGTCATGGCTCACAGGGCGAGAAAGAGGGAGACACTGGCTGAAACCCATGCCCTAAACGGCCCGGAACCCCTAAACCCTTTCTTGCATGTGTGCTGCTCAGGGAGTCATCGGACCAAAATGATAGCCTAGACCGGCCGTCTCCAGGCGTCCCACACTAGCTCCCTCAAGGGCGACCCTCAACCCATAACAAAAGAAAACAAGAGTAGTACTAGTAACTTATGAGCAGAGGCCACGAAAGCTAGGGTAAACAAGGAACCAGAGTGGCCAGAGCTCGGACAGCGTCGATGCAAGCACGTGTGTAGTGCCATGAAGCTTAAACCTGCAAGATGATAGCATTATTCGGTTTCGCACTGGCCCACATAAAGATACACCCTTGTCGTATCGCAGTGCCTTGACTGACCTCATTGCGCGTCGGAGAGTCCCTGCATAGGCAATATCTCGGCCATGTACGAGCAGCTTCGATCTGTCCTGGTGGCAGCTTCGCTAATTACTGAGGGGTCAGACGTGAAACCTGCACTCGGCCACGCACAAAACGCAAGTTGCCATGTCGCTTAAACAGATGGACCAGGATGGACCTTGAGGTGGGCGGGGGAAGACCAAAGGTGGCACCCCGCCCCCCGCACCTTACACAATGCTGCCGGGACCTTGTGGTGATTCTAAATCAATCATTCGCGTGTGGCGCGGGCCCCCTCCCTCCCCCGCTCCTTTGGCAACTGTAAACGGGATAAGGTAAGCTCCTGCACAAAATTTTGACCTAGTTCTCTACTACCTATGTGAATGGTAAACGACAACTGCCGCAAGCTCCACGGAATAATGGCAATACGAGTATAATGATAGTAAAACTGGAGTGTCAAAAACCCATACCAAAAGCCCTTATGCCAACACCCTCAGCCCAAAATGATAATAAACCCTGAACCAGAAAGCCTCAACGTCGAAATCTGAAACCTCTTGAAGCCGCAAGCCCTGAACCCTTCAAGCTTTCAGCCGCAACCAATAACCTACCGCCGAAAGAGCGTGCCTAGGGGCCGACACACAAACAAGCAGTGTAAGGGCGATGGCGACGGCACCGCCCAAAAGCTTCGACTGGGGGCAGTTGGCAGCCCGTCTTTAGGGTTCTCTAGGAATTAGTGCTTGTTTGGTGGTTCGGGCTGGAGTTTGCGGGTTTAGGGTTCGATGTTTCTGGGCTGCGGGCTTCTAAGATTCTAATGGAGACGGAAGGATTGGTAAGAACGTCCGCTGGTAGTCTCTCATATCACGACCATCTAATAAATCTAATAGACCCCTAGCCCCATTCTCATCACGAAGCCCCTTCATGATGTTGGAGCTTAGTCTTGGGATGGGGGAGTGTTGAGTGGGTCAGCGGGTTTGGGCTGCACGGGGTGCGTGAGAGTCTACGGCTACCAGGCCCCCAAAAGCCATTCTGCTGAGTACGAAGCAGAACAGCTGAAGCCTCAATCCCATACTACCACCCCGAGGCTCAAGCCAGCCGAACAGCACCAAATTAATGTGAGTGCCCGAACGAAGGAGCACCCCGAGCCCGAAGAACCCCCCTAAAGGCGAACTCCGACTAAACCCCAGACTGCAAACCCTAAGCCTCTTGCAACCCGCAAACCCTGGACCCTAAGTCCTCAGCCCTAAACCCCGAACCCTAAACCATACACCCTAAACCCTGAACCTGAAATCCAGAACCCCAAGCCACCCCGACAGAGACGAAAGTGCCGACTTCGGGCCGGCCATACTAAGCAGATTGCCCCGACAGGTGTAAGGTGGACTAAACAAGCTGCGTAAAAGTTTGACAATAGTCCAATAGAATCCTTAGAAAGAGGGAGACTACCTATAGTGTTCATTGCAGTTCCTTTGCTTGGTCTAACCAATCATATATTAAGGATCCTATAGCGAACCCTAAAAAGGACCTACAATGGAGACGAAAGGTATGGATGGAGCGGCAGGATAAGGATTATGCTGGCACTTTGCTTCACCGCTGTGATGACAAGCGGGTGTGGTTGCGGAGAATCGGTTTGGGGCTTTCTTGTAGGGCCCCAAACCCTAAATCCGAAACCTTGCCTCTTTCACCAGCACTTGTATCAAAGGATTGCAGATTCTCCAGTCCTTGCTTCAGCACAGCAATTGCTCGAGAAGTCGGGGCTTAAGGCTTAAACCCTGCAGCCATCTCCAGAGATCAAGCACAAGCCAACAGAAGGAAGCCCCAAATAGAAAGAGAAATCAGGAAGGTGCTCCTTAGTAAGAGAGCTGATGATCAATGGGCTTCAATATGGAGATCGTGAGTCACTCCACCACCCCAAGAACCCAAAATTGCGCAAAGTGCCTCGAAAAACCCGGCTGCGGCAAGGATGGTTCTGGGTTCCGGATTTGGGATGCAGGGGTTTGAGGCTAGGGAGTGTGTCAGGGCATATTGTTAAGCGAAAAAAGGGAAATGTCGTGACAAGCCGGTTATTTGATTCAACCCTGAACCCCCGATGCATACATGTAGGATGCTGCGCAACCATCCCTCTCAGTCTTAGGCCCTTATAACTCAAACCCGAAGCGTGTGCCCAACTCTCAAAAACCCTGAGCACTGAAGCTGAACCTTAAACCCTAAACCCCTAAACTCCTAAACCCCAAACCCTGAACCGACAAACTCGGGAAGGTAAGGCCGGGATACCCGCTCCAGGCGAAGCAAGGTGAAGACTCTGAGCATGCCTTGTGGGATCTATTCATCCTAGCGTGTTAGCTTACCTTGAACTAGTAAAACCTACTTTGGAGTGGGGTCCCTATAAAGTCTATATGAGGGTTTATAATAAGAACCCATAAAAAAGTAAGTTATGGTAGTTGCAAAAAGGCTTTAACAGGCCCTTTCTGGCAAGACCATGGCCAGCAAAACTCCACAAGACTGCCGTTTCTTCGAAGACAGCTCCGTCTTGCTAGGGTTTAAGGCTTAGGGTCCTTAGGGTTCAGAAGCCTGGCAGACGCGAGGAATTTCTTCCCCGACTTGAAGCGATGGTGGTAGTGAAACTGCCGCTACCTTTGTGCCTTGAAAGGTTGTACCTACACACCGACGCTTCCTATGAGATTTCTGTCTGCTCCTGTTCCCGCGGGCCAGACTCTAGCTTTCCGGTCGAATGTAGGGACCATATAACTGTAGTAATTAGACTAGGGTTTTAGGAGTTGCTTATAGGTATATTGATCTAGACTATACCAAATCTTATTCCGATTATTGTGCTTACAAAAACAGGCTCTGGAGGCTCCAGCAGTCGGGACTTGCACCACATGCAAGCGTTGTGGATTAGCAGCTGTGACCGATGGGGCCATTTTGGTTCAAACCAGGAGCATCCACGGATGTGAAGACACTGTGCTGGTCTTGTCAGTTTGGAAACGTTGCTGTGCACTGATCCCACCATACACCATGCCTAGACAAAAAAAATACGGCGACTGCATAGGAAGATTTCATCTCTGAGGCTTTCAGCTTGCATGTTCTGAGCCTGACGTTCCTGCAAGCTCCACAAAACAACTGGGCATTGAACCCTCTTGAGCCCGAAGTTACTTTCTCATGGCAGGTGGCGAAGGGCACCGAAGCCACGCAGCTGATTAGAATCGATCTGTAGATCCTTACGCGTTAGGGCGGTGTGGTGCGAGGGCTCCAGGTTATCGATTCTTGGGCATGTAGGTACGTCGATATACGTATGCATAGATGATGTAATTATCGGTGTATGTGTGTATAGTAGTGGGTACATTCTCATCATGTAGGTACGTGAGTATATTGCGTACGTATGTCCGTCATGCAAGCGCGTGTGCAAGTGTATATTTCTGTATGCATGCGTGTATGTATGTGTATGCATGGTGCATCTGTATGACTGCATGAGGTACAGAGAGATATGCATATGCAGAAAACGCATACGAGCAAATCTGTGCAAATCATATGATGTTGCTATATTATGTATACACACACAAATATATATATATATATACACACATATATATATACACACACACATATGCAGTTATTCCCTTATTTAGCCATAGGCTCCATTGTAGTTCCTTTTTGGGGTTACCTTATAGGATCCTAGAGATAAACTACAAAAAGGAACTACAATGGAGCCTATGGGTATATACATATCAAACAGGATACCTGCCCGGGATGTGTCTCTGTGTGCGAGTGAGCGTCGATCACCAGAGACGCCAGAGACCTCACACCGTGTGTAATAGGGGAGCTCTGCGACTTTGGAGTTCAGGGTTTAGGGTTAAGGGCTTGGGCTGCATGCCTACATACATACATATATATATATATGTTATACCTACATACATACATATGTATATATATATATATATATATGTATATGTATATGTGTGTATGTATATATATATATATGTACGTACTATACAAGGGCTTTCGTGCTTGAGGTTTGCGCGCCTCAAGGGTGTTGGGGCTTAGAGTAGAGCTTCAGGGCGTTGCTTAACATAGGGCTCTCGTGCTTCATCTTTCAACTTCTTAGCCTCAGCATCCAAAATTGAATTTGACATCGGGGGCTAGACAATTATCGGGTAGAGTATACAACTCTCAGCAGGAATGCTGCGGAAGAATACACATGTGAGTAAGCCTTCTAGCCCCTATATTATGAGGATCATTAACACTTTCAGTTGGGGTACTGTTCGATGGTCGGGGTCCCTTCTGCAAACGGCCTGCCGGTGTACTTTATGACAAGGGACTTCGGCATTCCTTCATGTGCTGCAACGCTACTAAATCCTGACCCTAGAGCCTCGAGCCATCTCGAGCCCGAGCCCTCGAAATGCGCTGAAGCCCTTGAACCTAAGAGGCTCCAGTTTCAACTCCCCAGAGACCATGAAGGCTGCACTCTGAGATTCCGGCACGAGGTCCACCAGCATCAGTGGGTGGAGAGCGGCCTTGACCCTCACCTGCGTGGCGAGCAGCAATCCCCGAATGGACTCACCCTAAACCCAAAAACCTCAAAACCTCTAAGGTAAGAACAATCCATAAGGAACCGTTCCGTCAAGAGTTCCTGTAAGGGTTTCTTTGAGGGGCCTGAGTATGTGAGGTTTGAGGCCTCGAGTCTCGATTAACAAAGCTCGTCAACATCCAACATACCACCTTGCAACGAGGTCTCACACCCCAAGGTACCTCTAAAAGCCACCCACGCAAAATACCCGCAAAGCATTTTGAAGCAGAGTCGTCAGTCATTGTCACGGTCTTTGTCAGGGCTTTCGGATTTCAGATTCACGGAAAAGGAATTTCCAGATAGCAAGAAACTACGCCACACTCGCCGCCAACATCCATTGAAACCGGCAACTCATGCCAAACTGCACGCTTAACCCGGAAAATCAGGCCAAACCTCGGTTCCTACCGAGGCGAGTGTGTGCTGCCCTAAATCGGTGGCTTACTATGGGATCTCCTCCTACGGCAAAAGGGATATGGACCTGACTCCACCATTCAACATCCACAACGAACGCGCCTCTGGATCCCCAGGCCCAGATACCCGTCCCCACACAACCCCAAGGCGCCGTGGACCAGAAAACCTAGAACACATGAGGTCACCTGCCAACCCCACCCCAGACCCTATAAACCCTCCCTAAGCCCAAAAACCCTAAAGCCCTAAAGCCCCAAACTCCTAAAACCAAAGCAAACCCAAAACACCCAAAGCTAAACCATAGACCCCAAAGTCCGGAAGCCCTCCCAAAAGCCCTGAACCCAAAAGTCCAAGAACCCCAAAACCCAAAGCCCAATAACCCTAAACCCCGAAGCCCTAAACCCCGAAACCCTAAAACCCTAAACTTTGCCCTAAGCCCTAAAACCCAAAAATCGCGACCGCGTGACACCGCAGCGGCGAAGGTCGGAGGCGGGCACGATCGCCGAATTCTGCGTGAGGCTTTACAGGGTTTAGGGCTTACGCTTTACGGAGTTGACAGTAATTAAGCTTTATGGTTGAGGGGCTTTAGGCATTGAAGATTTAGATACATTCAGAATTTTTGGGATTTTTTGTGGTTTGGGCTTCTTGGTTTAAGGCTTTGGGCTTCCGGGTGCGAAGGTTAAGGTTCAGGAGAAATGGGTTGGGGTTCTAGGGTCGGGCTTGTGGGTTCACGGCTTTGGGGCTACAGGGTTTGAGTTAAGGCTTTTGGGTTCAAGCCCTTCAGGGTTGGGGCAGTGGGGTTTCGGGCTCTCAAACTGAAGGCTTTCAGGTTCGAGGCCTTAGGGGTTAAGTTTCGGGTTTAGGGTTTAGGGGTTTGGCGTTTAGGGTTAAGGCTTGAAGGTTTGGCATTGCTGGCTTGCTGCCTTCCAACTGAGGGGGTTTGGGCTGGTGGAGATGAAAGCTGTTCGATTCCTTGCCTCGGGATAAGCCTCTGATCTAGCGGCCTGAATAATCACTACCAGTACTATTTCTTAAGGTCCCGGATATACGGGAGCCGAAAGGCGTGACACAAGTGTCCACAGGTCTATCCGAAACAAGTGGAGCTGTAACCCTGGGCCGCAAAGTGCTCGCGACCCGAAATATCTGTGGAGCCCCTAGCGCAGTCCCACTGATCATGCCCTCGACCTGTAAACGATACGAGGACCGACCGTTAGCAACATCAAGACTCAATGTAGGAAACCATCATCCCAATAAGCACGAAATCCCTCGACTCTACTCCAAGCCCCACATCCCTACGGTTGATGCAAACCATAGCATCGAGCGCTCCTCCACGCAGCTCCAGAGGCGGAGCAGATATTCTATACTCCAAACGAATGTCAGCACCTTGGGTCGGTGTTCTATACGTCTTCTGCCAGGGCCGTATACTAAAACACATGGGTGTTATCAGGGTTTAGGCTTTGGGCTACAGGGCGTTCGGGAAGGAGATTCAGAGTAAAGGGCTCATGGCCCCAGAGTTTAGGGCCGTCGGCCAGCTGACCAGATGTTGTGCTTCAAACTAAACCGCAAACCCGAAACCCTAAACCTGACGCCTTGAACCCCAGACTTGCAAAGTAAAACGCAGAAGCCCCAAAGCAACAGCTAAGACGAACATTGAGCCAGCTGGGGATGCGCATGCCTTGCGGGGCTTGGCGCCGTGATCCATGGCGCAATTGATTTACTTCCAAAGCTTTAGCATCGAGATCATGCAGCTGGAGCAACAGCACCAGCTTGAATTCGGGCACCAATAGCAAAACGGATTTTTAAATCAGAACAGCATCAACCCGACGGGGGCCGGTGAGAACAAGGCAGAACGTACAGGCACCAAGGCTTGAAACTCCAGACGACGCCGAGCATTTTGGTGCATCCAAACATGACAGCAGCGCTTGAGCTGTATGAAACTCTCCTCTGCCATGGGTCTTTGGACTAGGAGTTTTTGATGTGCAGACAGGAGGGTGTGTCAAGGGAGCTGGAGTCAGGGGAAGCTGGAACTGAATATAAGCCACCATAATACAGATCTATCGTAAACAATGTGATTTGCTTATTATGCACCTTAAGCTCCATTCCTTCACGAGAAACCCGGAAGGGGGGATCTGGCCATCTTCCCTGTCTCAGGCCCGAGCAAGCTCACACCACCAGTAAGCGTCTGTAGTCACAGTGACCTGACATGGCACACGGCTGTGCCCTGGTTTTGGGCTTTGGCGTCTGCGGTTCAGTGATCAGACTCGTTTAGGCAGTTTGCGAGATTTTGGGAGTGCGTGCTTGTTGGGCTTGGCCTGTGTCCTGGGCCCCGCAAAGTTGCCTTTCTCGGACTAGCCGCGACTGCCTTGAAGCCTCAATAGCCTGCGGTCCTTTGCAAGGACTCTTGCACCTCAAGTAACCCTCAAACCTGAACTTTTGCACCCTGAACTCTAAATGGTAAAACTAAGCACCCTCAACCCTTGATCTGCAATCCTAACTCCTCAACCCAAACCTCCCAAAAAAATGGCCCCAAAGTCGCCCTTACCCTTTCCAACCTGGGTCGTGCTGTCCAGGACCAAAAGGAAGACTACCTCAGACCAAGTCTGTGCCATCTTGGGATTCAGGGTTCAGGGTTCCAGGCGTTATCATAAGCTTCGGAGTTCAGGATGTCGACTTTCAGGGAACCCAGAGCCTTAGAATTTTTGCAGGGTTCTGGATTTAGGCCTGCTAGTCATGGCTTCGGAGGTTAGAGTTGCCGGGTTCACGGACAAGAGCTTAGGGTCCAGCGTTCGGGTCTCAACGAAAGATCTGTGAAGGCTATACCCAGGGCAATATCCTTCTGAGACCTATGCGTGGTGTGCTTGAATAGCCAATCATTTTTGCACAGGCAATTGGTCCTAACCAGCCTTCGAAGTGCCATGGCTTGAGACTTGGTGTAGTAGGGGTTTTGTACGTAGGGCTTTTTTAGGGGATTGGCATTGGGTGTAGGGTTCTCTCAAGCATCGATCCCTGAAGCCGTTGTGGGTTTCAAGCTTGCAGCAACCTTCCATCACCTAAGCAGCTCCTTTTGGATGTCAGCTAGACTAGACCAGAACACCCTCCCACAACTGTACCTCACCTTGCAAATCGCCTTCAACTTACAAAAGGATCTGCCACACCTCTGCATCCCCCTTAGATGAAAGCAAATAGACATCCCGAGATTTAGCGTTTTTGGAGCTTTGATTGAAGCCTTGCTACGGCGCAGGCCATGATGAGCTGGTACATGCTGGCACAGATCCTGGGTTCCAGTGATTCAAATCCCGCTCAACGAGAAGATGGATGTGTGCTTCAAGGCTACTCTGTCTTGGGACCTCTACGGCTAGAGCTGAGGACTTGACTGACTGGCTAAGCCGTGAAACTTGATGCCCCACTTTAGCCACTAGTAGCAGCTCCATGGTGAAAGCCCAAATAAAGCTCCGCTCAGATTATACTTGTTGGTGCCTTTGAAAGGCTACGCAGGGCTTTAGGGGTCTTGGTCTATGCACACGGAATCCTACACCTCGACCTTGCTGGACCAGAGCCCTGACCCCAAAACTCTCAGCCCTACAGCACGAAACTCAGAAACTCATAAACCCACCTCCAAAATGACGCTCATCAATCACGGCTTCAACAAAAGCTTCAACGCTTTGCCTCCAAACCCGAAACCCCGAAACACCAACACCTGAACCTCTGAACCAAACTCTGAAATCTTAAAGCGCTGCCACGGCTCCAAAGGACCAGTGCCGGTTTGTGGTTGCGGCCAGGTGTTGGGTGGAGCTGCGCCGTCAAAAACCTCAGTTGCACAAGCGAGCATTCCCCCGTAAGGCTCAGGGTCTTTGAGCTTACAATTGGGCTCTTGGGATTAAGGCTTGAGGGCTTGAGGGTTCGACGTGCATGCGCCACAGATGCTGACCTGCAGCGCCCAAAACCCTAAACTCAAACCTCTAAACTCTAAACCCGAAGCCCGATTTAAGCTATACCAACCTTAAACCATAAAACCCTTCAACCCCTAATCACCTGACCAGCAGCGCCCAAACCCAGAAGCGGCACCAATCGCGATTGTTGCGGCCCTGCAATGCATCGTCTGGCCATTCCTCGCTGCCTGCAGCTGGTCTCAGGGTTTTTGGGGCGTAGGGTATTCAGGGCTTACGGTCTAGGGATGTATAGGGGTAAGGGAAAAATTAGGGTATAGTGTGAGTCATGGTGGGTTTGACTGGTTGATCAGACACGTCTATCGAATGCCAAATGGACATGCAGAGATATCAGCGCGCATGTCTGCGTCTCTTTGCGTGTTTATGTTTTGCTGCGTGGCTGTCTGGAGCTCGCATATCTTCCCTCGCACGGCAAAATTGCCTCCATTCTCACTGTCAGATATTAGATGTCCCCTGAGGCTTCCTTGTCAGCCAAACCCTTCGTTTAGCATAGTCGGTTGACTCTAGGCTCGGGATCCCATCACTCAAACCCGCTGCCGAGCTCCCACCTGGCCCGGGTGTGCCGCCTGTTTCAGTATCCGAGCTGTCCTGCAAGGGGGGGATGATCACAGACTTCGGAATGCTTATTCCTCATTTGAATACCCCTTTATTGTCCTCATGTATCTATCTATCTACCTATCTATCTCCATCTCTATATCCATACCCACCTTTATTTACATTTATATTTACAGTTACATACGTACTATAGTACACACCGCAACGCTCTTCTGAGTAGCAGGGCCCATACGTTACGCCATGGGGAGTTTTTTAGCCGGGGACCCTCCCCCTTGTAGGAACTCGACAAAACCGTCCAAACCCTTTCACAACCCTTCAACAGTGGAGCCCTAAACCACCGGATGTCCCCCTAAACCCTAAACCCTAACAGGGTAATCCTGGAATCGCATCAATCACTGCAGCCCTACGAGCTGAGGGGCGCCTCGCGAGATGGGCTCGCCATCTCTATACCTCGTCATATTGGGGGGGCCCTTTAGACGGAGATGTATGGGATGCTTTGGGGTTTCTTGCACCTATATCCACTGAGGGGTTTAGGGTGCTCTTTGTCCTTGGATCTCGGAGAACTTATCCGGGTTTGGGGCAGGTGCTCGAAATCATACCTCTTCCTGGAGGTTCCTGATGGTACAGATCTTGTTTAGGAGGCATATCAGGGTCCCTTATGTTCTGAAGCTCCCATGTGAAGCAGGCTTTGTAGGGCTGAAAGAATCGGTCGAGAGTTCCAGTTGGAAGAGGAGAGCCAGACTTGATTTTCCGGAGTGCTTGTACCCCTAAACCCTAAACCCTAAGCCCCTAAACCCCTAGCCCCCAAACCCTAAAGGGGAACCTCAACAGCCAAATCGCTCCAAACAGCGGCCCTGCAAACCTCAAGCTCATCCGTAGCCGAGATTCCAGTTCCCGACGTCTCTGCAGATCGCAGGCTGCGCCGACCCGGCGCCCCGGTGCCGCGACAGCGAAAATTGCAGGGTTTATCCTATGATAGGTTGAGGGGCTTGGGAGTAAATTAGGGTTTATTATAGGATGCAGGGTTTAAGGTTGGTGTTGATGGTAATAATTATATATATATAATATGTAATTGTTTTTGCTTTTTTATAGATCGAAAATAGTATTGCTATTACTATTAGGGCGCGCAACAGGATGCTCTGGGACCATCCTTTTTCAGTTTTTTTGGTTTTTTTTTTCTGGATCTTCGGCTGAGGTCCATAGCCCCCATCCTTGCTGAAGACTCAAGTTGATTTCGACGATAGCTCAACCCTTACTTAGCTTGGACACTACTTTGGCTTTCGACTGGCAAAGCTCCTAAACCTTGTTATTCCAGGACTTGTGCCTGAAATCTATGCTTGGGTTCAACATATGGCCAGAGGAGAAGCATCCGCGCATGGTTTCTGACACTCCATACTGCCCGCCCTCATACAGAAGGACGCCACCCTTAGCCCCCCTGAAACCCCAAAACTCCCACATCCGGACACCTAAGGCTTAAGACCCAACTAAGCTCCAGTTCCGATGCTTCAGGGTATCGGGTCTGCTTCGGGATTCGGAGGCGTTCCTGGCTTTAGAGACTTAGGGCTCGCTGTCAAAACCTTCGTCGGGGTCCCCACCGATCTTCTTCCTGGTGCCCAGATCGATCAGCCCGGTCTTGATCTAGGAGAGTGGGGGGGCTCGCCGGGGGCTGGGAGTTTGATGATGCAGGCTGTTGGGATGTATGATGGCGGAGTGCGGGACTAAGACTGAGAAACACAACACAGGATCAGTCGTTGTGTGCAGTGCTACCAACATCAGAAGCCTCCACCTGAACACAGCTTTCCTAAATTTATCTTGGGGTCGCTTTCTGGCTACTTGCATAGTGCGGAGTCTGCCTGGTTTTGCGCACTGTCCAGTAACACTTGCCTATGGCCATTTCAGATTTACGAAATGATCATCTTGGAAATCCAACGGCTACAGAAAGTACGAGTCCAAGCCCTACACGGATCTTTAACTCCTGAATTGAGAAACTCTTATCGAGAAACTCCCGCAAAACTAAACGGACATGTCATGGACGGCATTCCGACGAGGGTTTTTGGGTCACTATCTGCACATTCTCCAGAACAAAGCGCAAACTCGAAGGCTGACACGGCGGCTCGCATGCTACTTGTCCGCCACAACACCCGACCCGATATATTCAGGTTTGTGCAAGGCTGTCTGGGCTACACGCGAGCAGGTCTGCCATGCGCTGTGGATCGCGACGGTCTAAGTACTCCTGTACGGTCGATGTTTGCGGTTTCAACGTCAAGATTTGACCTTCCGTCTGGGGCTTCTCATGGTCTGAACAAAGCATTCGCGGGTGCAACTCCCTTGCACGAGCTTCATACTCCGAAGGTGCCTGCACCGCCAAGACTCCGTCTCCCAAGCCCGACTCGCAAATCTGCAAAGATCACCGCCTTTTCGGGTGGGGGATCGGCTTTCCTCCACTTTGCGGTTCAAGCTCTCCCGCGTCTGGCTTGGGTCCCGCCTGGCATCGCTTGAGATTAGCCAGACATTTTCTGTACATGTAGTACAGTCATGGGGTCTTGGATGCACCGTTCATTTCAGGAGGGTTATAAGGTCAAAATTTGGGGTCAGGGCTTAGGGCTCTATGGGCATTTCATGTCAAGGGCCCTTGTGACCTCAGATGCTCTGAAAAAGACTGCAGGTACTTGCACCGCTCAAAAACGTTCGCGAATGGATACGTTTAGATGCCGAAATCGATGCCCATCCTACACAACAAAGCCTGACTACTCAGGCTCCCGATCTCGGAATGGAACGTTGACTTTTGGTATGGTGGAGTCGTGGAGCAAAAGAATCTCCTACTCTGGAGCTATACACTGGAACATCCGAAGCAATACCCAGCCTTTCCTGGGCTGAAGGTGCTAGTACCTTTTATTGGGGGCTCAGGTCTTGTCGATCTCTTTTTGGCTTATGAGGCCGGTGAACCAAAACATAAACAACATTTTTACATATATCCCCTGGAGTGTTCTCTCAATAGAGACTCAAAGAAACTCCTAAGACCACTGCGGGTCGGATGCAGAGGTGTAGCCTGGACCCATACTCCTAAGCCCCAACCTCGTAGCTACAACTTCAAAGACTTTAAAACAAAGAAAACTAATCTAAGCCTGAAAGCGCTGTTGTGAACTAGAACACCCGATACCTTAATCAACCCCTCAACCCTGAAAACTACCTAAACCTTAAGAGCACAAACCGTAAAACCCTGAAAGCCCGAAGTCGTCAACTCCCCAACCCTGACCGACCTTAACCGACTTTAACCATAAACAAAAAACTGTAATGTAGACCCCTAAACAACGGCTGAGCATGCGCAGATTCTGCCACTACTGCCGCCAGCCGCAGAGTGTTCTTCCTGAGTGTCGGGTTGGGGGCATACTCTATACCTGTAACCCAACAACCTTGCATGGTTGCGTTTGCGTCTCTGAACTTTCCCATTAAGACAAGAAGGTCTTTTGGGTTAGGGGCATCAATATTAGGATCTGTGCTGTAAGGGGACTCCAAGTCGTACTAAGTACTAGTAGAGTAGGGGCCTTCTCATAAGAGACCCGAGATTCTAGGAGGATCCTTACTTGTTACAAGGCCCCCAAGCTGGGATATGCCTTGTGTGTGGGCTTCTTCTCAAGCCTTTACGACTTCGATCATGGTTCTTCTGGGGTTCTAAGGGTTCTTCTCCGTCTGCCAGGGTCTTGCTTCAGGAATGTTAGAGCCTGTAGAGTCGGTCGAGTCTGGAGTTCAGGTTCGGGGATTGGCAGGTTTCAGAGGGGCTTAGATAGAGACTGCCGGAAACACAACATGGCCTGATTGCCCACAGATCTTAGCCCGAAACCTTCAGCATTCCACTACTGACCATAACATCTCTTGAACTTGCCTTTCCTTTGAGATTTAAAAACCATGACTGTGCAAAAACGGGTACAGACATGTATATGTCTGTCTGCCTACCTGCCTACCTACCTGTCTCCGTCTGTGTACGTATGCACGTGTACATGCATATGTATGTGTGGCGTGTGCATGTGTGTGCGACTGCATGCGGTTTATGTATGCATGTATGGCGAAAGCTTAGGTTTAGGTTTTGCGGGTTTAACATGGATTAGGTGAACCACAAGGACGAGATGAACGAGACATCGGGTTCAGGGTTGAGGGGCTTGGCGCATGAACCCGCCAACCGTCGATGAAGCAATCGACCAGATCCGTCAACATGTCTATCCATCCATCTGTCCGTCGTCTTATGTATCAGTCGTCTGTGTAAACCTGTATGCCTGTATATACACATGTTCAGTATGCTTGCCTATCTGTGTATATGCTAAGACGCTAGCTACATAAGATGCGTGTGTGTGCGGGCGTGATAACGGTATGACTGCATGCCGTGTATGTACAGGTGTATGTACGCATGTGATGGGTACAAGAAGAAAGAAGCGCGAGAGAGACAGAGATTCAGTCCAAGGCAGACGCCCGACCATTGCCATGCACAGCACATCATGCGCAAACTCCTCCGCTTCGCAGTTGTGGGGGTGAGAAAAAATAGGGAAAAGGTTGGTTCTAGGTCGTTTTCGCAACGAACGATTGCGAACCAAAAACCACGTCGTTTGCTCTGGTTCGAGGGTTCGGGATGGGTTCCGGAGGGTTCTGTGGGAGGATGCACAAAAGGAGCAAAGGACAACGTTTTTTGAAAGAGCTTTAGTGCATGGTTGTCCCAGAGCACGCCGCCCTGCGGTTTTCTGTTAATATATAATGGGTACGCGGGCCAACAACAGCAGCAGCAACAGCAGCCGCATTTATAATACAAACAAAACAAATCATGGTAATAATGCCAAGAATATCAATAACAAGAACAAGAACACTAACAACAACAACAACAACAACACCACAACAAGAGTTACAAGACCAGGAATGAAAAATCAATAAGAAACAGTCATAGCACAACTACGAAGACTGGCAGCTAACAGCTACAACAACGAGAAGAAGCGTAAGCATACTAAGCTGTGAACCCTACCCAGGATTCCTCAGCCCCCTTTCAAACTCCAAGTCCGCCTGTCCTCCTACTAAGTCCCGAGCCATGGACCTAGATATCACCAGATCCAATTCCGTCGCTCTCTCCTCCTTCTGGGAGGCGTCCGGCTCATCAAAGATCTTCTCCAGCTTTAGAGGGTTGGGAACCGGCTCCTGCGCATAGTTTCGTCGAGTTCGATTTATGTAAACACCTTCAAGGGATGTTATTGCTACGTTTGGGCATAACTTTGGGGGGTGTCTGGGACTCAGACTTTTCCTTTGGCTTCAGTTTGCATTCTTCAGCTTTCAGGGAGCTTTCTGATCTCGGGTTGTTGTTGTTGTCTCTGCTTGGGTGGTTCTATAAGCTCGGGTCTCATTTAGGGTCATGTATATAAGTAGGGTTCCGTACTAGTTTGGGGACCGCCAAAAGGGACCCAAAACAAGGGGTAGGGCTTGTTTAGGGCTTGGGGGATGCAGCCCGAAAACAAAACCGAATCTTCTGGAGCTGGCGCAGCATGGCTAATGAATACAGGGGCCTATATGATTCTGGGACTATCGAGGGATAGTGCTTGTAGTTATTCAGACCCGTATAATACAGCGGAAAAGACCACATTGCGCGCCACACATAGACAGGACACCTGTGTTGTGCGAACGCTATCCTTTCCGTTTTGACTGGATCCGCGATGTAGAACAGGCTAAGTTCAGGTATCATGTATGCAACTGGATCGTCTGGCATTAAAGTCTCCTTCCATGTGCAGTGCTCTTGCTCGTCTTGTTGCTGGCTATACTCGGTTCGACTGATTGAGTTCTGGAGGGGATAATATAGCCCGGAAACGTGTCATGAGGGGCTGTACCCGGAACTCTCTATGTATGCACATACATACATACATACATACATACATACATACATACATACATACATACAGATATGGCCATGGCCAGGAAAAGTATTGCTGTGGTTTCTACCGTTGTCATTATTATCTTAAGACGTTTGCAGATTATTGGGGGATTTGCCCACCGAAATAGAGACATCTGCTTCGGGTTAGGTAAGGTTTAGCAATAAGTTAGCCGCACGCAGGTCGAAGAGGGTGTTCTAGGAGCCCGGCGACCGGTGCTTTTGTAGCGACCTCAGGAGGAGTTCGGATGACAACATGTCCGTAGAGGTTGTGGTGAAGAGCTGGGGCCCAAGAACACACGGCTGCAGATGTACGGGTGTGGTGGCGCCTTGGGAGTCTACTGTGTCCTGAATTTCAAGCACTCTGGGAACTCTTGTGGTACAAGTAGCACATTCGCGATATGTGGTGGTAGTTATGCAACATTCGCATACTCCTCATCTCGCTATCAAGACATGGGCAACAAAACTTGCTGTCTGACTGAAACTGTTCCATCTAATTCTCAATATGCCGGACCGTCCTGAGCCTTGAGCCCCAAAGACCTTTGGAATCCTTTGAAAAGTCCGAAGCCTTTAGCAGAAACAACGGCCAACTTCCAGCCGGAAAGTACTATCGAAAAATACAAATATTAATACAGTATGTTCTGACATCCAGTAAAGGCCTGCCAGCGGTTCAGCCCCTAACTCGAAAAAAGCGCAGCTGAGCGGCCAGCATCCGTTACACTCGACAGCCACCCCTAAACCAGGTTCGGTTCGACCGTGCCAATGTCGGCCCATGGCACCACCAACCCCCAGTAGATAGACCTAACATGGAGAACACTGCAAATCCTAATCCCATCAACCTTAGACCCTAAAAGGGTGAATTATTGACTTGATGGCTTGTGCGGCTTGTGCTAGCGCTTTACAAGCACAACACACACAGAGATGGATATTCATGCACGAGATCATGTGGCTAGGAGACATGTTCTGACAGCAAACACAACTCAACGTCCAGATATTTGCAAACTTGCACCTTCCAAAGCCTCAAATGCTACAGCCTGAATACTTTGATAACCACGACCGCTGGGTCCAGGTATATGTGTGTGTGTGTATATATATATATATAGAGAGAGAGAGAGAGAGAGAGAGAGAGAGAGACAGAGAGAGAGAGAGGGAGGGGGAGAGGTGCAAACTATGTATACCAAGGTATGTGTATATGTATGTATGTATGTATGTATGTATGTATGTATGTATGTGTATATATATATATTCACCCGACACCGTCAAACCTCAACCCTGAACCCTAAACCTGAAAAAAAACTCTCAAACCCTCACACACTAAACCCTGCTTCCTCAGCCTCAGCCTCCCACGAGGCCCCAGAAGGTTTTCCGATCCATCTGTCGGTGCAGCTCTGGAAGCCAGTCTGGCCTGAATTCTGCGATTCTCAGAAAGAGAAAGGGTGTTGGAATAACGAGGGTTTCGGGTTGTTGGGTTTTAGGGCTTTAGGGTGCAGTTTCAGGATTTAGGCGGGCTTACGGTTGTGGGGTTAAGAGTTTAAGGTCTTCTGTTGTTGATGTTTCCTAGGAGTTGGGAATTACAAGTTTTTTTACTTTTGGTCTTCGGGGGCTGGAAGCTTTAGACCAACGGCTCGGGAGGCGGCGAGGCCTCAGGAACGGTACTAGGCTGAGTATCCAGATTAGGGTTTGAGAAGGGGACACCGTGGATTCTTGTTTGTTCTTTACGGGTTGTGATCCAGGGATTCCCAGGTGGTTTAGGATGTAGGGTTTAGGGTTTAGGAGTTAGTGTTTAAGGTTTAGGGTTTAGGGTTATGATGGCAAGGCCATGTTTTTCTTCTGATCGTGCAGGGGTCAGCGTGGCCAAGGGCTGTCGGAGGATATCCTGCTTTCAAGTCACCCCGCGAACCCCAAACCCCAACACCCCAACACCCCCAAACCCCACAGCCTAAACTCTGAAACATACACTGACCCTGAAACCCGAGACCCCGAAACCTCAAACCCAAAGAGGCCCAAGGCAAGGGCGGATCGGAAGGCGGCTCCTGGCAGCAGTTGCATTGGACTTCACAAATGCAGGCTTGGGGTTTAGAATTGGGGGTTTAGGGTTTAAGGCTGTCGGCTTGGGGTCTTGGGGTTTAGAGCTGGGGTTGAGGGTTTTGGGTCTGGGGCTTTTGGTGTATGGTTTGGGGCTGAGGCACCGGATACTACTACAGTTGGCAGGGAGGGCTTGGTCGAGGTTCATGGACCTGGCTGTCACATCATGATGGAAGCCTTCAGAAGCTCTTCAAAGTCGTAACCAGCGCTGTACAACTTGCACATGAGGACGAGAACAACCACGAGGGGAGAATGATCAGTGCGGCCTCAAGCTTCCGCCATAGAGTTCAAGAGCCAAGGGAAGGAGGGGGCTCAACATGAAAGAGCAGAGAGAGCTCTGAGTTGTCTCGATCTCTGAGACCTTGACTACAACATCATTGACTACTGTCCTTAGTGCTCTGATCAGCTCCATTCCCGCCGCAACAAAAGAAGCAATCACACACCCCTGAACCGCTCGCGCAAGATCAGTTGCCGCGGAGCCTTCATGGCTACGTAGTCGATCCCTCTGTCCCGCACCTGCCGAGGAAAACTTTAGGTGAAGGACGACAGTGCCAGCAACACCCAAAAATTAGTCCAAAACCCTATTCTCTGCACCCTTACGTCCTGAACTCTTAAGATCCTGAAAGCCGTATAATAAAGGGGCCTGGATGATTAGGACAAGGATTTGGATACACTCTACTATAATTATCATGAGGAATCTCCAAATACTATTGGTAACTACGTACAACACTATATTACCCTGCATCAAATCCTGTGTTGTTGTCCTTGTCTTGCTACCCAGCATTGAAACTTCAACCCCAACAGTTCCGAAAACCCCAAAGGCCAAATTCAGTTTCCCCGTTCAAGTCTGAACCATATATAACACGTACATAAATGTATTGTCCATCTATCGCATCTCCTGCAGTGTAGGCATGAGCGGTTGAAAGAAGACTCAAAAAGTAAGGAGGATGAAGAGGCGCAGCAGCAGAAGAAGCATCGGCAGAAGTTGTGCCAGTAGCAGTCGTCGTCGTCGTAGTCGTAGTAGTATAGCAGCAGCAGCAGCAGTGGTTGTGGTTGTTGTGGCAACAGACAAAGTAGATTGCACACGAAAACCTGAATCCTAAAGGCCTGAACTGACTTCAATCAACCCTACATCGGAAGTGCAGCATCGCCTTTACGTACAAGAGCTCGTCCAGTTGGTGCTGCTCGCCTGCCCGCTGGAGGTGCTGGTGCATACAGTCTAACGGGTTCGAGGTATGAAGAATATCCTAGGCGCACCCTGACCCGTGGGCCCTAAACCCGAATATGCAAATATGATCAACACACTTGCTATTTTTGTCGCGCTGCAATAAGATAATGCTGGAATCGTTTGCCGGATTGACAAATGTAAGCCATGTAAAGTGCAGGGTTTAGGATTTGATGTTGTGGGGTTTAAGATGCAGGGTATGTAGCATCAAAAGTGACATTCAAGCTTGGCAATTCTACTGGGGCCTAAGATTCAGCATATCAAAGCCTTGCGGCATAATTTTCGGCCTTCCCGGCAGAGGGCTTGGTGATGGAACCTGGAGAATGAATCAGAAGGCTTAAGGCGTAGAGAACAAGGTTTGGGGCCTAAGGATACTATGTGGGATATTAGAAGGGTTGCAGGGTAATCAAAGGGTTTGGAGCTTAAGGCCGCAGCAGCGGAAGCTATTTAAATACTTCTCTCTACAAGCAAAACTCGTTGTGTCGCGGGTCATGATTAACAATATGTCTAAAATCAAAAAAATAAAACCAAATTGCTACCCAGGTGCACAATTTTTGGTATTTTTCAGATACTGCATCTCCGGGGTGTTAGAGTTTTTTCTTTTGTCAGGTCCTGGTCCGGGAGAGCTGGTAATATCTTTGCGTAACCGTAACCAAGCGCTGCATATTGCTGCTGTAGATGTAGTCGTGCGGTGGTTCCATGCACGCCGAATCGTCATGAAGAATGTCCTGTTGGATTTCAATGCTTGCTGGAGCATATTACAATAAACAAATTGCAATGGCTCCTCTGCTGCTGATTCTTCCGGCTCAGCGCGACTGCGAGGTGGTACCACTACCTCCACTGCAGCAGTCGGTCCAGCAATGCCAGCCAGCAGTGTCAATGGTCAGACTCTGACAGGCCGCCCACGGCTTGTCATGGTGTGCCAATTTAAATTTATATTCCAACCATTTTACATACATAATGCAGGCAGGAGACGGGCACGGGTGTCAATACGGGCTCCTTCCGGTGACGCCCCTTCTCTTTGTTCCCCTGGCCATGCCGGGGCACTTGAGGTCGCATGGCAAATCGCGAATCCAGGCCCATTACGGGCCTATCCTATGCGCTATGCTGTGCAGACTATGCCCTACACAAACACAAACAATGAAACAAGAAAAGTTTGGGTCCCCTCACCTGAAGTGATTCGGGCTTATGGTGAAGGTTTCGGGCTAGGGTTTAAGGCATTATATGGACACGATATGGACATGGAAAGGTGTTTACTAACGATTCCGGTCCGACCCCTACCTTGGTCGACCGAATGTTTGGGCCATTGGCAGCGTCTTGGTAAAGCAAGCCCGAGCCGCGAAGCATGCCATGGATCCAAGATTTGCTTCAGGAGACAGCAGCACTGCACGATCAATGCCAGTCTCGGGCCCACTTTTAGCCGCTTTTGCAAGAATTCGCTACCTGACAAACCTGTCAGTCTTTCAGGACTGCCAGATACCACAATGAGCCCTCAGCCTACAGGCGAGGACCCTCACCTGAAGTGCAATCGTGTGTGCGTCGTGGTTAGCAAGCCCGAGCCACGAAGCACGCCATGGATCCTAGATTACCTGATTACCTAAATTTGTTTGAGGAGACAACTGCATGATCATTGCCAGTCTGAGTCTGAGGAGTCCCGGGCCCGATTTTGCCAGAATCTTTGCCTGCCGGCGGCCGGACCTGACGAACCTTCAGAACTGCCAGGGCCAGACACAAAGCACTCTCTACTTTCTCACTCGACTCAACGATCAGCCACGATCAGATGAGGCTGAGGCCAGTGGTCACCTCCAACTCCAACACGCAAGGCATACGATCTTCTTCCATGCATGTCTTGTTGGCACATGCCAGTTTTTCGTCCCTCATTTCCCTTTGCGAGTCGAAGCAATTTCCAAAAGCCTATCTGCTCGTCATGTGGAATGTCCGACATTGTGGTGATGACTTCCAGCTGCAAGCCGCGCACCACCGATAAAAACCCGGGAAACAGGGCAGCAGTCTCATAAAACCACTGGGACTCCTGTGGCGGTTGGAAACCCACTAGCCGAGTCCACTCCGCACACATGGAGGAGCCGGAGGAGCCGTGGGCCGAAGGCGGTGGTGCACTCTGCTCCGCAGTAGGGGGAGCTTTTTGTTTTCATACGGGTGCGAAGGATTGGCTCTGGCTCCCTGCGGACCTGCCGGACCTAGCTGCAGAAGAGGTCGGCTGCGGCTGCGGCATATTCCGAGTCCGGAACTGGCATGTAGTATCGCCCTTGTTCAGGAGTCGCATGCCTGCATCGCTATGTAACTACTTCTCTCTACAAACAAAACTCGTTGTGTAGCGGAGTCATGATTAACAATATTTCTTAAATCAAAACAAAACCAAATTGCTGCCCAGGTGCACTCGTCTGCCGTATTTTTCAGATACTGCATTTCCGGGGTGTTAGAGTTTATTCATTTGTCGGGATGCGCAGTCCGGCAGAGCGGGTAATATCTTTGCTGCACAAAGCGCTGCGGATAGCTGCTGTCGTCGTGCGGTGGCTCCCTGCCCAGGGCACAGAATGGGCAAGCCATCCCTAAACCCTAAGCGTAAATTAATTAACGTAAACCGCCTCCTAAAAAGCTAAAAACCTCGCTGGTAACTTAAGTCAGTGCGCTTCTGATTTGGGCACTGGAAGGCAACCGCTACCCAACCTTCGACCGCAATGCTGACGAGTCAACACGTAACACGGTCCAAAGGATGGCTGCTCAGGACCCAACTGCACAGCAGCACAGCAAATGCATGAACAAATCCACCGTGTCCAAGAGATGGCTTACAGGGTTTAAGGCTTTTGGCCCAGGGCCCTGCGCAGGAAAGGTCCTCCAATGATCGATGAGCACCAAATGGTCACCAGCCAGCAGCGGAAACCAAACTGATGCGTGGGCTTACGGGTTCAATGTTTAAGGTCTTTTTGATTTGTGGTGCTCACACTTGGACTGCAGCAGCAGAATCTGAACCTGGTTTGTTTGTTCCTGATTTCCCTTTGTTGAATTCTGAATCAAGCTGCCAAACCCTCAACTTTACATAAACCCTTTAATGCTTGCGGGGGCGCACCTTCCGAGACCATCGGGCAGCTCGGGGGCTTTGAGGGGGGCCTCGTCTTACTTGCGGCTTATGTATTTGTCTTACATTATTTGCTTGGGGGGCTGGTCCTCATACATGCATGGTCTGACTTGAGCCACCAAGAGGCATATAGAAAAAAAGTTATCAAGCTCTTCACTCGGGATTTAATAATTTAATAATAAGGACAAAATTCGCCACGTGCGTGACCAAATGAGGTTATAGATAGGCCTAAGATTGAGAAGCCTTGGGGTTCTAAACCCTGTGGTTCTGGACGCCGCAAAAAGTTAAGGACTACTCCGAGCAACAGACCACCAACCCCACAGCATGAACGAGTTGATCCACTGTCCATTCAAGGCTTGTGGCTTTAGGTTGTGGGGTTTCGACCCTTGCCGTCAGGAGGCTTCAGCACGTTATCCAACTCCTCCGGCTTCCAGCCGATCTTCTCGCTGTCACTGCTGACCTACATGGACTATCTTGCTCGCTACCCTTCCGGGCAAACACGCGCTGTGCTGAAACCATTGCCAACGCCGAAACTTCAGTCAAAGACTCAAACGATCATGAGCATATGCATGGTAACAGAAGCACGACGGGAAAACACAACGTACACATATGTCATATGTCAACTCGAGCCCTATATGAAAACAGCTATAGTAGCGCCGCAACCATATTAATTGCAAATAATGCTGCAAATTAAGAACATACCCATAAAGACGTGCGCATGATGATTCCTTATCCGCATACTCTTACTGATGGCATTGAAAAATAGCGCTTCCTTCGAGAAAAATGCCGATCATGGGGCAGACTGGCCTCCAAGCGTAGCTTCACATTGCCGATGCAGAGCCTCAACACGCGAAAAGGGACTGCGGGCTCTGGGCTCAGAGGGCTTCGGCGCTGAGGCCTTCCAAATGCTTTTGGGCATTGCACTCAATCACATCTACGTAGGACCGTGATGGATGAATCTTTCCCATCCCACGTAAACAAAAGCGTCCCACTCAAAGCACTGCGTGAGTGGCAACTCTCAACCTACAAACCCCGAAACCGTAGAACGGTAAACCCGCAGACCCAAAAAGATTGAAACTGCCGAGCTGAAAACCTTACAACTCTGAAAACCTGAAGCCGCAAACCTAGAAACCCTTTAAAACCCTTAGCCTAAAGCCCTAGACACCAAAAAACAGAGACTCTAGACCGTGTCAGCCTATGAGGACCTCAAGCAGAATGCTCAGGCAAGGACTGATAGTTGTGTTCTGCGGGCGACGTAGTCGTAAGACCTGGGCCGTAACTGGCCCAACAGTCACGGCTCGGTTTCGCAGTTGCATATTGGGTTTAGGGTTTAGGATTTAGGGCCCACTGAAACCAAATCCCAGGCCAAGATTTTGCGGTCAAGACATGCGCCAGAATCTCGTGGCAGTGGTGGTAGTGGTAGTGGTAGTGGTAGTAGTGGTAGTAGTGGTAGTAGTGGTAGTACAGTAGTGGTAGTAGTGGTAGTGGTAGTGGTAGTCGTAGTCGTAGTCGTAGTCGTAGTAGCAGTAGT
>CAJNJA010023664.1:0-33217 GCA_905231915.1 Symbiodinium necroappetens | reverse complement strand
ACTCCTACTCCTACTCCTACTCCTACTCCTACTCCTACTCCTACTCCCACTCCTACTCCTGCTCCTGCTCCTGCTCCTGCTGCTGCTCCTGCTGCTGCTACTGCTACTGCTGCTGCTGACGATTACGGCCACGACCACGACCACAACAACAAAACCACGACCATCCTACTCCCACGGCCACTACCGTTGCCGTGACGACGAGGAAGACGGCGACAACAACGAAGGCGACTACAATTAGTCCTGCTACTACAACGAGTCCGGGACCGCTCACGCCGCTGCTTTGCTCCAACCTCGACCATGGCAGCTACTACCAATACTGCACTTCATCCTATTGCGGGAAAGCTGGAGCCCGCTACAGACCAAACCCCCTCAGCTCTGAGGTGCGGCATGTCAGCTCCCGCACCGCGCCGATCACCGCCGCGCCACTCCCGGCCGCGGCCGCCACCAAGGGCGCCAGCAAAGCGTGCGCCGGAGGCGGGATTAGGGATTGTGGCAGGCTTCATGCTCTTCGGGGTCAGAGGTTTGTAGACGGCTTGAGGCATTTTTAGAGCTTGGGTGCTTAGGGCTTTGGGGGGTTTCGGGCTCGAGGACAGGCTGTCAAGGCATGAAGTCTGTGGACCTGAGGAACATCCAAAGGGTCCATGCCTGAAGCCTCCCCCGATGCACATCCGTGGAGCATTTGCCTCCTTGGAACCTATTCCCTAACCGTCAACAGTCAACTGGAGTGTGCAACAACCCACACGGCCCAGCCCCGCAGCGCCAAACCCTAAGCCCAAAGACTGGAACCCTACTAAACCCCGACATAAAGTCCTGGAAACCTGAGCCCTAAACTCAGAGTGAAGGAGAGTCCTGCCAGCTGGGCAGAGAAGCTCAAGAAGCTCAAGAGCTACAGCCTCGATGGGATCTTTCGGCGTTAGGTTTTTTTTTCAATTTTAGAGGGTCCGACGTGGGAGGCTTCCATAGGAAGGATTTGATAGTCTGGATTTGGGGTTGAGGGCTCGGGGGCTCAGAAAGGGCCTTGAGACTTTGAGGCTTGATGTCTTAGCTTCGCGCCATGGGGTTTATTTTGGATGTTGCCAGATTAGACTTCATCCGGGTACTAAGCCCTGAGTCGCAAAGCAGGCAGTGTGTGCCCTCCAACCCGAAATCTCTGACCCGATCCGTAATGTCTTCAAATCAAGAGCAACCCAATCCCCCTAAGCACTACAAAGACCCGAATCCCTAAACAGCGCACCCAACTACGGCCTGCGAATTGCCCCTACAGCCACAAACCTCCCAATCCTCTAGAATTTATCAAACCCGCCTCTTCGCTTTGTACATGGAAATGCCAGTAGGACTTTGAGCCATGTCCGCAAAGCCGCAGACCGAGGCAACGTCAACTCGCGGCTCGACTCAAAGTGACGCCTCTGCCGAGGAGAAAAGGAAAACAGGGCGAGACCTGCCAGGGGTTTCAGGGTTCGGGGCCTTGGGGCTTCGACCCTGGGATTTGGGCCCTGGGTGCTGCCAGCATCGGCAGCAAAGTTAGGCCGTGATTCGGGCGAAGCAAAGTCTGACATCCCAACCTGAGCTTCTGTGGGTCCTTGGCAGAGGCCTTTATCTTTAATGATTTGACTTGCCAGCTCCACACGGCGCTTGACCTGAACCGCCCTTACTAGATCGTGGTACGGCGGGGACGATGTGGTGAACATGTCGGAAAAGGCACTTCCAGTGACGTGACTGTGAATGCTAGCGGCCAATGTGATTTGCTGGTGGAGGTACAACATGCGGTACATCCACGAGTGGGAGCCCTGAGACAAGATCCGGGGCTGAGCAGAATAAATCTACGTTGATTCTTTGTCGCTGTTCATGCTGACGTAAGCTGTAGTCCTCAGTCCCTGATGTTGTTATTTCGATTGCCATGCCATCAGCTAGCATTCTTGTTGCTGTTATGGCTTCTGTTGTTTTCTCTAGTTATTTTGCTCAGCCCGGCTAGCCTTAGCATGGCCGCTCCGTTGCTACTGCGGTTGCTACACTCCCGAAATCCCACCACCCCTCTCGCCAATCTCCCACGCCGTTCCCAGTTTGGGGGCGGTGTATGCCAGCGAAGGGCAGTGGGAGAAGGCCCGAAGCGGATCCCGATGCTTGAAATAAGCGCTTCGGAAGCTGATAGGGTATGATTACGGTATGATGATGGTCGTGCAGATGACGGCGAAGGTGGTGAGGATGATGATGGTGATGAAGTGGGCGCAGCTGCGCGAAGTGGCCAGAGTGTTGGCGATTGCGAAGCCATTTGTTGGTTTGTATTGATGCGATCGTTTTCCACAAGAAGGTTTCTTCTTTCGTCGGCAGAATAAAAACTGCTGCTTGCTGCTGCTCCTGCTACGGCGACTGCCCTCCAATTCATGCTGCCCACTACGGCTGCTCTCGATGCTGCATTTGTTTTTTTGGCCGTCCTTGTTGTTTCTAGCTTCCTGGCAGCTGTATGGACCCCAGAGCCCAAACCTCCAAACCCCGACACCATACGTAAACTTCAAAAGACATGTTGCAGCTCAGAAGCCGGGCAGTCTGGTGTTCATGGACTGCCTGGCTTCAGGGTTTAGAGTTTTAGGGTTTAGGGTTTCGAGCTTAGGGGTTTAGGGTTAAGACATGCTAAAACTGGGCTAGGGTTTACCGGCCTGGACGGCACAAGACATCAAAGTGCAATAGCAGTACAAGAGCCGTTCAGGGAATTTCTCAGGCGTACTCATAGCTAGATTCTGAGCCTCGGAGCATACTGTCATCCTTACATTGGAAGAGGCTACAAGCCAGGGCATTGGATGCAGGCTTTAGCTGTTTAGGGTTTAGGGTTAGTTTGAGGTTAGTTTGAGACCCTCGCGGCTGTCATCAATCGGCCCACCTACTACGCCAAGCCCCGGCACAGGCGGCAAACGTCATGCTTAGAGGCCATGGCCTTAGCGTCCTCGGAGCTCGGGGCAGCTGCTTCTGGTATTGCATGCCATATTCGGGGCTTACATGCTTCCCAATACTCTTTTGGGGTTTCCTTCTCATAACTACAACAGAATATACCCTAAAGCCCCATTCCAAGAAGTACGGCCCCGATGTTTGATTTTCCGATTTGGATGCCCCCCTCGGATGGTTTTCGCGTATTGCAGCGTGCAATGTCCTCATGGACATGGACTGAACATCGTTTGCAAGCAAAGCCTCCCAGAACATGCTCCGTTTTCAATTCTTCCGTCTCGGCCGAGCCCTCGAACCGACCGACTCTACCGACAGGAGAAGCGGAGAAACAGTGGTTTGGTTTTCCCTGCCAGTGCCAGGAATCCAAGGGTGCTGCGAGAAAAAGGTGAACAAGTATAAGCAG
The DNA here is from genome assembly GCA_905231915.1 of Symbiodinium necroappetens. Classification (NCBI taxonomy): domain Eukaryota; class Dinophyceae; order Suessiales; family Symbiodiniaceae; genus Symbiodinium; species Symbiodinium necroappetens. The sequence continues at coordinate 29,877 of CAJNJA010023664.1, read as the reverse complement.
CCATAAGCACAAGAGGATGAGTAATTAATACTGGCGGAAGTCCATCATAACTAGAATCGTGTCTGGTCCTAGTTCTCATCTTGGACATCATTATTATGATTGGTGGTCGTAGCTCGGTACCACAACAGAAGCCCTTGACTCAGCACACTGGTCTGGGTGTGAGCATTGAGATCCTCAGGTTCTAGGGTCATGGGTAGACTGGGCGCCGAAACAGTAGTAGATGCTATTAGATGCTAGTTCACGCCCTGAGTGCTGAGGTTGGAAGAGAGCGAGCGAGATCCCGGATGATCATGTCCGCTTCCGCTTCCTGATGAAGCTGCGACGGTCTCAGGGTTTGGGCCACGAGCCGTCAGCCAACCCTGCCTTGCCCTGCACTGCAACTTCCAAACCGGAGCACCGGAGCCTGCACCCTGAACCAGGACTTCTTATTGCCATAGTCCGACTCGCGAGAGTCCAAGCCCAAAGCCCTGACAGACAAAGAAACCCTAAACACTAAACCCGAAACCCTCAAAACCGAAACCCGAAACCCAAAACCCTAAAGCCGAAACCCCGAAACCGAAGCCCTAAAGCCAAAAACCCCAAAGCCTAGCGACGCCTTCTGAAGCCTTTAAAGCGAACTTTTTGCTAGGAGCGAGGCATCCTTCCGGATCAGCAAGCCCCGTCAGGCCCAGTGTGTCTTAGGGTTCTGGTTTTTTTGGGGTTTTTGGAGTTTTTGGGGTTTTTGGGGTTTTTGGAGTTTTTGGGTTTTTTGGGGTTTTTGGGGTTTTAGGTTTTTTTTAAATTTTTTTATGGGTTTAGGGTTCTAGGGTTTAGGGTTCTAGGGGAATGACAATGAGGGGGTTTAAAGACACGGTTCAGGGCCGTAGGGTTTAGGGTTTTGGGGGTTTTGGGGCTCTAGGGGTTCTGGGTAGGGTTGTGAGAAAGGGTTCAGGCTTTAGGGTAGAAAGGGTGGTGTGGCCTTTGAGGTGGGTTTTATGGCTTGGGGTCGGGTTTCAAGGTATGGTGGTGCATTTTTCCTTTGGAATGGCTGCTGAAAGGGTGCTTCGAAGAGCTATGGGGTTCAAGGCAGGTTCATATGAAGTAGGGTATATATTTTGCGTTCAGTATGGAGAGATGCGGGGGGCAGCATGCGGGGGTTGGATGTTTGCATGGCCGGACCGAGGACACGACCTGATGTTGGAACATGGGCTGCGGAAGGATTCGGTGTTCCCTCGTGAAGCCAGGGGCATTGATACTCACCTTGAATCTGCATTAGGTGTTCAGAAGTCAACGAACTGTACCGGAAGCATACAAAAATATCGCATCCCATCCAATTCCCACGAACAGAACCTAAACCTCCCTCGGCCCAAGACGCCAAGACCCCACCAAAACCCAAGTCTTTTCTTGACGGAACGAAGATCTCCACCCTTTGGTTCCTTGGGAGCAGGTCACAGTCAGGCCTCGCAGATCTTTTCAAGATTGAGGTTTCAGGGGTTTTGGGGGTTTAGGGTTTAGTACCCTTGTGCATGAAACGGCAGAAGCTGCAGCTTTTCGGCAGACAGATCTGTGGAGGCTTTCGCAGTTCTCAACAGCCGCCGCCTCGGATCCGCGTGTTGGTTCAATACATAGGCCTAGGGCCCTAGAGCCGTACGCAAGCATCCCTGACGCATCGCTGACATAGGACCTTATGCCCCATTTCCCAGAGAGCCCAATACCCCTTAAATAAGGCATATGCCTTAAATTATAGGGGCCTTAATATTATGATTTAAGGTATATTCCTTAATTAAGGGGTATTGGGCTCTCAGGGTTGTGGATGTCAACCTGAAGCCCCCCTGGATCCGAGGAAGCCAGGAGTAAGTCGAGTCTGCAAATCTAGAGCCTCCCGGGTCCCAGAGATTCAAAGAGCCTTTATAGTCCTTCATAGTGGGCATTTGGGGTATCATAGAGGCTAGTCGGGGGTCTATTTTTGTAATGATCCCTCCTGAAGGGTTTTCTCACGCAGCACTCCTTCTTGAGGTTTTCGCATTCCTCAGTTGTGGGGGTTAGGGTCTCAAGGGTAAAGCTGTCACTACCAAAGCCCGATGTAGGAGCCCATGGTGCCATAGACTTTCGGTATAAGACCGTGGCCCAAGAAACGAAAACGATTCCATACCTTCCTCATGGCTGACAGCTTCGAATTGCTCTTGGGATCCCGCGATGCTGCCGCACTTTCTGAGGCATCGAGGGGCCGCCGAAAAATGACGACCTCTTGGCCTTCCAAGTCATGCGTCGGACCGAGGGCCTCCTTTGCAAGCTGGATGTGTTGGGGTTGAGGGTCTGCTGCTGCTGCTGCGGCTGTGTTGATATTGGTTCAATGGAATCCTGAACGGAATGTGTTCAACTTCGTGCCTTCGAGCTGTGAGATTTTATAAATTCCCCGACCACCACAAGCATACAAACACTGATTGTGGGGTTAGGGTTTTGGGGCCTTTGGGGTTTGGCCTCAGTATGGGAGCATTACCCTTTGGCATCACGGGAAAACACCCCAAACCCCAGACCGACAGGGCTCATGTAGTTACTAGTAGTTTAGAGTTTGGTGTTTCCCCAGCCTTTCTGCGATCGGAAGCCAAACCCTCCTTAAACCCCCCCAAAGCCTGAAATCATGAAGGGCAGCAAACTCCTGAGCCCTTACGTTGCTTTTTTTCCGAGTGTGCCGCCTCCAAGCTTAAAATCATCCGGCCGAGGTCTGTGCAGGCATGCCGGGGGCTTCCCTAAAGGGGTTCGGAGAGGTTTTGGGGTTCCCAGAGGTTTCAGAGGGTCTGGGTTTCAGGGCCTTCAGGGCTTGGGATTTGGGGCTATGGCAAAAATAGGATGGACCCAAGTTTGTTAGTTTCAGAAACTTTTTCGCGGTTTTAACCCGTGGGACCAGCTTTGTTTCTTGCGGGCAGGGCCAACCCTCCCCACTCCGAGGGATCGGGATGGATCGGTTTGCTTCCGGGAGGTCTCTCTTTCAAGGTTACTTTCGGAGCAAGAGACGTATCTCTTCGGGACTGGGTCTGTTTGCGGCAGGAGAGACTAAGAAATCGGACCGGGCTTGTTACTGCAAGGAGAAGCTACCTCTCTACTGAATAGAGGGAAGCTAAGTGTCTCCCGAACGGATAGTCTGGCAGCGACGATGATGGCGAGGGTGACTTGACGACGATGATGGTGATGGAGAGGGAGATGAAGATGATGATGCTGCTGATGACGACGAAGAAGAAGATGATGATGAGGATCATGGTGATGATGATAGTGATCGTGATGGCTCCGGTGGTGAACTTTTTTTGTAGCTGACTTGACGATGCCGTCGCTGCTGCTGGTGGTTATTATGATGCTGTTGATGAGGGGGAGCAGGAAGGAGATCAAGATACATCTGCTCTAGGACGCGGCAGTTCGTACATTCTACAGCAGCGTTCAGGCGGTGCTTGAGTGCATAGGATCACCCCGTTCCCTTGCACAGATCTTCTGCGCAGTTGGCGACGTGCAGAAGGCGCCCCGGACTTCAGCTTTCCAGCCTCCGGGGGCCGAAAGGCTAACCCCAACAACCTCGGACCCCAGGACAGCTCATGACCATTGGCCTGCGTCGCTCTGTGGCATCGCATCGCTTGTGTCGCAGCTGCCGGTTTCAAACAGCTTCGAGCCAGGCGGGCTGTTCGTATCGAGTTGTTTGAGCAACGGTGCATGAGGGTGTAGGGCAAAGAAGTCCGCCAACTCTGGAGATTTCCCAATCTTTTCGGACGATGAAGCTTATCTCTCACCCTACACCCGAGCTTAGGGCTTGTCCCCATCCTGCGTAGTAGGGATTTCGGAGTAGATCTCACGGCACCGGGATGGCTTTCTTGCGCCGGCATCTGCCAAGCCTTGCGCGTGCTGCACGCGGAGCGGCCAATGGTGGAAGCGGCTGATCATCATTAGCTGGGGAGGTTAAGTTCTGCAGATGGGCACGACAGATATGCTTATGGCCGAATCTACATGCCGATGTGCACCGAGTCGCAGTGTGTCTCCTCGCTCATACTAGCAAAGGAGCACATAACACGGGGAATGCATGCTATGGTAGGTACGTATGTGGGTGGGTGGTGGGTATGTTTTCTATAACCAAGCTTGAACATTGAACCCCCTTGACCCTAAACTCCAAACGTGGGCCAGTGGCCACTGTCGAGTCGAGTACTTGTTGGTCTGCACGGCGCCGGACCTGGCTACTCGGCAGCTTCGCATTTCGTCGAGTCGCCAGAGTCGACACGCACTTTGCCCTGAACTCTGACAGTCTGACACCCATGGAGTGTCCGAGTTGCGGGAGTCCGAACCCTAATGAACACCCTCGTCCTGGTGTGCAGGGCCGCGCATCCTACGGTCGGAGGTGTCGGACATCACCTTCCACTTCGCGGTGACCGGTCGGGAGTCAGAGCTTTAAGGGATTTAGGCCGTGAATTTAGGGATTTAGGGTGTGTATACATTGTGTGCCCGGTGGGTGCCCCTTTTACTTTAGGAATATATACGGGAACACCCACTTGTCGTGCGCTTGCGGAAGCATCCACCCTCACTATTCTCAAGTAGGGTTCAGGGCTCACCCCCAACCCCCCTCAAGGGGGGTTTCTTGCTCTCTGCTTCCCCTCGCAATTCGACGCATAAACGACCACATGTCACAGCAAACCACAGCTGAGATGGATTGGTGTCGGGTTGTGGGTCCTCGCGGCCTCTGCCGGCCGCTCGACGAGAAGCAAGCTCTTCCAACTAACAACCCGAAAACCGCCAGAAGCAGCTACAGTGCCCCCCAAAACCCTAGAGGTCGCCATCTAGGACCGCCCGGATCCTTGAAATTTGACCCAGGGAGGCCAACAAATTTGAGTTTTCGTTGCATATTTCCTGGACATTTGGCTGGTCGCCCCCTGGATCGGCCCAGCTGGAATCTGCCGGCATAGGGCTCGAGCCCACGGGCTGGTTCTTTTTTGGACCGTGTGTGGTTTTTTTTTGACCTTCGTTGACAGACTGGGGGTCGAGGTCATTATGGGCCCCTGCACCCAGCCCGCCCATTCGCGGTCAAAAAAGCCCAAGTGGCCCCATACACATGCCCAAACGAGGTCAATGCAGCCTACCTGGCCCCCCACACAAAACAGGAACCGTCAGTATGACCTTTTGTGGGCCATCACAAGCAGGGCCACGGTCTGCACGAGGTCACCAAAGTCTTGGGCACGGGCGCTTTCGAGCCCTACACGGCCCTTTTGGCCCCCCTCGCACGGCCAAATGAGAACCCGGACAAGGTCAAAGCGGAACCCACGGCAGACGAGGTCAAGCAGGAGCCCCACAAGGCCGCCCATTCGCGGTCAAAAAAGCCCATGTGGAGCCCACCTGCAGGTTGGCATTTTTGGGGCCTCATTTTCACGGGCTGACGCCCGTATGGTCAGAGCCGTAGCCGAGTTATTTTCCGCCCCCGTTAATCGGACGCTCGGCCGGGAGCCTCGGTCGGAGCCTCGAGCGCCCATGCAACTGGTCAGCGGCACTCTCGGCAGTTTAGTGACTCTGTGAATCTGTGAATGCAAAGCACGAGCAAGCGTAAGAAGGCCTCATCAAGCAGTGCACGTGTAGAGATCACCGCTTGGCTCGGGGTCTTAATAACTCACAAACCCTACTCTAAGCCTTTGAACCGTCATCCCTGCAATATGGCCCAGGGCAAATCTGAAAGCACATGAAGTCTTATCGAGCATTCTATCAGAGCGTGCAGTGGGGTGTTTGGGCAGTACTGGGCTTCTGACTCATATTTGCAGCGTCGAATTTGGACCCTTCTGTCTCGAATCGGAGTTTCCTCCAGCCGAGGTTGAAGAGTACCTCATGAATGCGGAGAAGTTGACTGCTCCGCTGATGTCGCTTAGCAGAAAACCTTGTGAGGGCAGGTCTGATGAATAGAGATGATTACAGCAACGGGTCAGACCCCGAAGACTGCATGTTCAGCCAGCAAGTATATACATGTTGTGACAGCCTTCCACCGAGGTACCTTTGGAGACCACAGCCGGTGGTCACCATCGGACGGCACCAGATTCCCGGCAGCATTCGAGCTACTCGGGTCTTGCGAGGTACAGATGAGGGTTCGTGAAGGAGCCAGAGGGTTCAGTCCCTCAGGGCTAAGCTAATGACGCTATAGACTTGTTGGGATCTGTGCGATCTGCGTCTGCTGCACATCGGAGACGCCCGACAGTGAACTTTGAAGCCCCAAAGCCGTACGACCCGCCAAAAGCCCGTCCAAATCCCTCGACAACGAAAGCCCCAACTAAGCCCCAAGCCCTAAAGCCCCCAGCTCGAACAGTTACCGCCATGCCTGCTTTGCGAGTGTGTGAGTCGAAAGCCCCCAGACTTGCCCTAAACCCCAAACTCTCTAGTCTGATCCGACCCTTTGCTCAGGAATCCTTGGAAAGAGTGTGTTCTCTCGCAGCTGGACGAGGATCCATATAGGTAGCTTTCCAGGTGTTAGGGTGAAAGGATCCTTTAAACTTGGGCGTCTCTCTTGAAGAAGGGCGCCCAATCTAGAGAATTTCTCCACTCGGACATGGCTAGGGCTCTGGGCAGGGCTCTGGGCTGCAGGCTCGAGCCTCCTGCAATCTTCATCGAAAACAGGTTCTTCTAACAGTAGCAGGACCGCAAGACCCATGGGTCCCTTATTACATCAGGGTGAATTTAGTGGTCGTAGGCTTGCTTCATCAGAATGGATCCCTGAAGCAAGGGGTGGCCTCAACGCGAAGCTTTTGGATCATGCGAGTGTCAGGAAAAGGTCAAACATGTAGTCCGTAGATAGCAGGACACCTAGACGCCAGAATTGTCTAAAGAAGAAACCCTTTAATGCCTGTATAAATTCCTCACAAGCCCGTCACATGTAGAAGTCGATACAGCTTGTTTAAACGCCATGCCACTTGTTTGAGAAGCCTTGCATATTCCCTCCTTCCCAAACGCAGACCCAGTACACTCCAAACGCTTAACCTCAACCATCCTCATCCCCAGTTCATGGGGTTTAGGAAAAGGCAGAGAACCTCGAAATTATTCTGTGAGCTTACTATAGGGACCTTAACTGTTCGAAGATGGCTTTGGGGTATGCTCTACTGTAACGATAGACGGAGCACTGAAGAATAATCTCTATCTCCGCAGGACGGTGTCGCCTTGGTTCGCCGGCGATCGGGGGGCGGCGCCATCTTCCAGGATCGGTTTTCACGACATGTAGAAGGTCTACTGGGTGCGTTGGCTATTTTCATGAATTCAGCTTCGTTCTTCGTGGTAACCGCTCTTGTTGTCCCGGAGGTGATGACAGTGATGATGACAATGCTGACCCGGATGGTGGTCGTAATTAGTAATGTTATGTTCGCAGGAACCATGATGATGATGATGACGACTTTGGCTATTACAAGTGTCATGCTGTGTTATAATTTCCTACATACGTACATGCATGCATGCATGCATGCATGCATGCATACATACATACATACATACATACATTCGTGCAGTACGTATTCTGGTGTGCACGTGCAACGCGCCTTAGAACGTATGCAAGTGTAAATGCATATACAGATGCAAGTACAGAAAGGAGTAAGTGGGTTGGGAGTTTTGCTTCCCAGGCTTCTGTCGCTACTTACATCTGGCTGCAAGGCATTGTGGTTTCGTAGCTGTTCTGGTCCAGGGGCCTTGGCAATCGGAGCCTTTAGGTTTTGGGAAGGGCTAGACCTAAACACCCTGAAGCTTAACCTATCCCCGTTCCGAGACACAGCGTACCGTGAGGAGGCATGATTTTTTCGACACAAGCAAGCTGACTTTGGACCTGGGTGCCAGGTTAGACCCGGTCTTGGCTCTGGACCCTAAGCCCTTCAGCTCAGAACCCTACCGTTGGTTTGGGGTTAACCCCCCAAAAAACCCTGAAAAAGAAGCAGCGCAGGATGCTGGCTGCTCTGTTTTCACCTTCTTGTTCCCATCGGGGGAATTCGACATCGACCGTGGCCCGGCGCACGTTTGAACATCTTCGAGGTTTCGGGTTTTGGGGGTCAACGTCCAGGGTTTAGAGTGTCAGGTCCGCCACGTTGCGAGTGCCTGGGAGAGAGAGAGCGAGAGAGGGTGTGAGTTACCTTTTCACACCCCCTGAAAACCCCATGAAATTTGGGGGGCCAATAGGCCGGGGGGTCTAACCGACCCCTCATGCCCTGGGGAAGAAGAGAGAGAGCGGTTCCGCCACGAGAGCTGAAGCTTCGAGCGTCATGTGCACTGCAGACCCTCCTCAAAACAAGGGATCTAGGGTCTCGGGTTTAGGGTCGGAGTCTGGGTCTAGGCGTTGGGGCTAGGGCTTCGGGGGTTTAGGGATTCAGGGCCGAGCATTCTGGGCTCAGTTGCATAGGGTTCAAGGCATGATGGATTTGTTTGAGAGAATCCAGCACTGAAAAACAAGACGCACGCTGTTCGTATGGCATCCCTTCTCAAGAGAGGGTGTACTTCCTCAAGAACGGTTTCAGGGACTAGATTGATTCAGCGGCCTATCCTGCAGGAAACCTTTGCAAATGAATCCGGTCACTGCAACAGCCCGACGGACCCAACAACTTGCTATAAATTAGGAGCTGCCAACTGTCAGGTCTTGTCGGTGTCAGCAGTCCCTAACCCCAGTGAGTCTTTCGTGTGTCGTGCCTTGTCAGAGCATGCCAAACCATGCGCATATAGAAAATCTAGCAAGTTGCAAAACACCTAAGCCCAGAACTCGAAACCCTCTGGCGGACGGAAGAGGGACGTCTACAAAGAACACACCCTTGCAATAGGCTTCCGTATCCACGTGCAGACGGAAAAGGGCTTTCACAAAAAACCTGAGCCCGAAACCACGACTTCTGTGCTTTGAGGCAACCTCGAAACGGTTCTGGGGGCTTTAGGCCGCCTGGGTGTTCAGGCTGTCTCCCGGTGGCAATGGATCTAAGACAAGCCTTTGAACTGAACTGGCTCTCGAACTGAGGGCTGAAGGGTTTTGGGGTGTGTTTAGGGTTTTTGGGTGTCAGGGTTTAGGGTTTAGCCTACGTTTTGGCGATTCTTTGCTTGCCTGCTTCTCGATTTTCGTGCTAACCTTGAGAGCTTCTCCCAAAAAGAGTCATCGCATGGTTGATGCAGAGAAGTTCCAGGGTCCATGTTCAACGGGTTCAGGTTGACGTGCATCAAGGACCGTGCTGCAGGAAATTCCGCGTTCTCTGATGACCTCCAAAAATGCATATCTGCATGCAAATCTGAAAATTGGGAGTGAGTTTAGGGCATGGGCTTGTGGAGAAGCATCGTCTGCGACACGAGGACTTCTGCAGCGTGAATGACATACCAAGGAACTGTTGATACCTCCAGGCGACAAAAACTGACCAGCAAAGCAGTTCTGCAAGATTTTAGATATACGACAAATTCTCATCTCACAGTTAGGGTAGTTGAGCCGCTGGATGCCCATGTATTGTTCAGTTATAGGCATTCTTTTGTTCTAGAACATGCTCTGGTTCCGGAAGGGATTCATTGCCAACCAAAAACCCGACACTCTATTTCCTAAAACCCTGAACCCTAAGCCTAAACCTTATTTACAGCTCGCAAGGAGAAGAAGGGCCGCAATGATCTCACCTTTGAAGACAAGAAGATCTCTGGTAGCGCTTTTAAGCACCGCTGCAGCAACCGGCCTCGGGATGGAAAGCCCTCGGCTTTGATGAGGAATAGTGGACCGTTTTGGGGTTTAGTGACTGAGGTCCGATTCTCTGGTCAGTTGACCTTGTCTGCTGCTTAGGGCTCAGGGTCGGGTGAGGGTTCTGGGATGGGCCGAGTCGGAATCCTCGGATGAAGCAGCAGATCTCTTTTTCCATTGAGTTTTGTCTTTTCTTGCTCGCTAGTCATGGGGAAGCCTTAAAACTCTCTGAATTCCAAAGCCAACGGTTGCGGCGGGGAAGCGCCGTGGCTAAATCCAGCAAGTTCAAGCCACCAAGCAGCCACAAGACTTGCGCGCTCGGTACTGTCAACCCAAGCCGCCTCTGGGACTGTAGCAGGCTGCCATGCCCCTCTCCGAATCAGGATCTAGGGTTTAGGGTTTAGGGTTTTAGGGGTTTAGGGTTGGCCCTTGCCCTCTTGGAGTGCCTCGAGGCACGCACCGGATCGCGGGGTGTCCCTGCACCACGGCACTGTTCTTGTGGACACCGACCTCACTGCCCTCCAGCTACCCGGTGCCCAAAGTGCAAGTGCAAGACAAGGGAGAGAGAGATAGATTCAAGGACAGGAAGGGTGGTCGGTGTTCCCTCCTACGTCGGGTATCTGAAGCTAGATCTACAGCCGCATTGGTCAACCTCGTACGGTGTGTTCTGCTTACGCTCGGGCATTTGAGGAGATACCTGACGCCGGACAAGCGCAAGCTGCAAGCCAAGGGCAGCGACCTCAGCCGAAGAGCTAGAGAGGAATTTCTCGAATTGGGTTCAGGTATACCGTGACCGGACCGTGACCGCCACTCCTTCGGTAACTGCGACTTAAGGTGATAAGGATTCAGCAAGAATGCAACCAGTGTGGACAACAGCAGCAAAAAAACAAACGTCGTGGTAAATATCACTACGATTGACATAAGCAACTAAGCACCAGAAAGCAACATGCACTAACAGAACGGTAAATCGCCGAGTTAGAGTGGTTGTGGCTGTGGTCAGACTGGACATTATTGTGGGTGCTGACATGAAATACAGATGTTCATTGTACCACAACAGGACTGCGGGCAAATCGGGGGGTGTGTGAAAGAAACAGGAGTGCGAGCGACAGAAACAATGAATCCCCTGTGCCCTATCCCGGAACCTTTTGTAATTGCGTAATCTTCCTAAATTTCCAAGACCTTTCAGAAACGATGGAAAGCCGAAGCCGTCCAACTCCAGGAATCGCCAGCGTGGGCGCCCGGGTCATGAACCTCAAGGAAAAGTTCCCGGAGGCCATCGGAACCCGGAGCATTCGGTCTGCGCATCTTTACTATGATTGTAAGGTGCATTGCGCAAACAGTGTGGCCACACTTATGGCTTTTCTGGCGAGGCACGCGGTAGACGCGCCTTCCTGCTTGGGCTTCGTCCGCGGGACGATGAATGTCATTGTCATAGCCAAGACAGTTCCGCCACAGCTCTTTTGGTGCGGTCGGGCAATCCCGCCGTTGGGGGTTTCTGGAGTTTTTCAAGCATGGCCTTCCTGCAACCGACGCAGTGTCACGAATAACTTGGGCTGTCAATCGGCTCAATCGTGCTCCTGCCGCAATGCCGTGCGTGTTTTGGGTGCGACTCGTGTGTCCGCCGCCAAACCTCGCGTTTCCGCCATAGGCAGACGCAAGTTCTGACACAGTGGTTGGTGTAAAGAAATACGCGCTATTCATATCCGGGTTCAGTCAGCCGTGTGTGTTCCGGGATGCAACTCGTCCCCCCCGTCGCAGTGTGGTAGGCATTTGGGACTCATTTTGTTGTGCTGCTGTAACTACAGCATAAAAGTGCAGATGCAAATAAATACCACAACAGTAACAGTAACAAAAATAGCAACCACAAGCATAATATTAGGAACTCTAAGGAAAGTGCTCGTAATTGTGCGGTTTTGGTGGGGAACTCAAGGGTGCTCCCGGCATGCTTCTTGGCTTGGTCACGGCTTGGCAGTCTGGAGTCTAGGCTTCGGAGTTGGTTTGGGTTTAGGGTTAGGATGAGTTTGGGGTCTACCCTAAACCCAAAACCCTAAGCCCTAAACCCTAAACCCTAAGGTTTGGAGTTGGTTTGGGTTGAGGGTTTAGGGTTTAGGACGAAGATACTGGCTCCCGGGAGGATGGAGTTTCTGGAGTGAGGCTCTTTTTTCCCCCATCACTTTTCCTCCGGATTCTTATTGCGAGTTTTTAGTACTACTACTATTGTTATTCTTCTTCTTATTCTTCTTACTATTATTACTATTGTTATTATTATTATTATTGTTATTGTTATTGTTGTTGTTGTTGTTGGTATTATAATTCTTACTGTAATAGTGCAAAATGCTCAATGGAATTAGTAAGGCCCCTATGTTACTGGGCAGCAACTTGCAAATCGAGACGGTGCGGTTTACTTGACTTGTTCCGGATGGCCTTTCGGTATGTTAATAACAGTTCTAACACATAACAATATCACTAGTGCTAATGCTAATACTAAGACAAGAAATGATCGCACTAGTATTGATCAATGGAGGTGAGCCACGACAAACTTTGCGATGCACTTGTCGCGGAGTTTCGTGAGCGCGTCTTGGTACCAGAGTAAGTATGCGGGTCGGAGCATTTTGTAATGTCATTGCTTAGGGTTCCTGATGATACACGTGTTTATGAGATGCCCCAAACCCTATTCTCATTGTTTAATGAGGCCCCCACACTAGGTGCGGCCGGGAAGCTCTCTCAGGCTGTCTTGGGATTTTTTCATGACATCCCAGCCGCTACATCGGCTTTGCACCCCCAATTCGCCGATCCTTTGAGGGTCTGGAGGGTACTTCTTTTTTTTGTAATTGTATGCTCACAGACAGAGACAGACAAACAGACAGACAGACACCGTTGCAGACTTACGCACATGAAGCGAACCGACCTCTTTGAACCCCCAGGTGAGGGGGCCCAGGACGCAGAAATCGAGGACTCCCTGCAGTTTAGGGGTTGATTCGGGGGTGTGGGGCTTGAAAATTCCGTCTTGTGGTCACTGTCGTCACGGTGGCGGATGTTGATCTGCGGCAAAGCCTAAGCTCATCCGGCACGGCAGGATTGACCAGATGAGTTCAAGGGTGCAGCCTTCGCATCGGTCGAAAGTCCCCATGTATTTCATGTTATATGGCAGTGAAGTATTGCTGTATGGCACCATGTATGTTCTATTGTTTTCTATAATGTTTATATCGGATCATATATTAGTTTATATTAGAGATTATTTTAGATCATATTAGATAATATTTTAGATTATATATGCTAGTCTATATATTAGTTTGTATTAGAGTATATTCGATTTCGTTGGCCCAGCTCTCGAGTTTGACGATGCGAAGCGCGGCTGCAGGTTTGGACGACCGCGGTCTACCGCCGCCGGTGAGGGTTGAGGGCTGTGATAGCTAAACCACACTGTAACATAAACATAGTATCTTGAATTGTATTTTACCTATACTATATGCGGCATTGCATTAGAGCATTTGGTATGGCATTGTTTTTTTGTTAAATTGTGTTTCATTATCTGACATTCCATTTCATTTTAGTAGTTCTGCAGGAGATCGACGAGAACTCGGAAATGGCCCAAGACTTGATCTTTCTCCACGTGCGGGGCGAGTTGCAGAACAAGGAGCTGCCAGGTAATAGTCCGTGGCTCTTTGTTGATAAATAGTTCCAAGTGGGGCTTCCGAAAATAGGGGACCCTAGTACAGTACCCTAAATAGTAGGATCCTTATTATAAAGGACCCAAATAGGGTACCTGCCCCTAATTTTCGGAAACTCCAAAGTACTGTGAGTCCCCGGTTTTCGGTCTTGGGTCACTAGCAAGCAGCACTGAGCTTCAGAGCGTGGGCAGGCTTGCTGGCCGAGCCCAGCTGCAAAGGATGTAGGGTTTAGGGGTTGGTCGCTATGCATGAAAATGGCGATTGTGAGCTGGCCAGCAACAGCTTCTGCCCTCACTTTAAATGACAAAAACAGCCCCTTGAAAGATCGTCTCTTTCGGGGATGGCGAGAAGCACCATGCCTTCGTTTCCCTCGGCCCTAGTGTTGAGAACTCCGGTGAGCGTTTGCATTCGGTGGACGTTCGGAGATGTACCCATAGTGTCGGCCTGAGGCTGAAAGTTCTATTGCCGTAATCCCGGATTTAGGTTTGTGGGGCTTGGCGTGCAGGGTTTAGGGTTTGGGTTTGGGTTTTGGGGTGTAGGGCCCCAGACCCTCCATCTTTACTCAGCTTCAAAAAGTCGTTGACGCAACAGGAGGAATGATCGTAACGGGCAAGAAGCAACCAGCCACACGAAGCAGTACGCCTGCAACAAGGCTACCATCAAAAATGCAACTCCGAACAACCGCAGCAGCAGGAACAAGTCCCGACAGTACTCAGGTGAGACTGGCTTTAACGCACATCTTTCAACTTCTGATAAAAGCCGTGACAGAGCTGCGATCCCCTTAAGGGCACCGCCAACCGTCGAGAGGAGCACAGAAGCCTAAACCCCAAGATCCAGCTTGAAAAATGGCAATGTCTGAGCTGAAGTGAGAGTAAACTCACGCCCTGCGGCTCAAGGCTTGCAAGCACAACCTCCCCACGACCTTTTCGCATCAGCTACAGAAGACGAAGCAATGGCAGCCGTTTGCCCGATCTGCTTTGAAGACGATCGCCGGCCTGTTGAGTATGCCACCATGCACAACCACAGCTGGCACAACCAACATTGCGATGCTCATGGCATCTGTTGGAAGTGTTTGAACCGCTTTGTGGAGGTGCAGATTCTGGAGGAGGGCCGATTCAACATCAAGTGCCCCGGAATTGGTTGCAACTACCGCCTCCTCCCCCTCGATGTGGAGAGGGCCTTAGAGCTGTCAGAGCCGGAATGCCAGCAAGTGGCACTAGAGCGCTACAGCAGCATGCGCAGTGCGAGCCATGGGCAGAGGCTCCGGGAAGTCGTCCTTGAAACGGCCGGGCCTTCAGAACGCTGGCTGTTGGAGGAGTGCCAGGCATGTCCTCAGTGCCTTTCATTGGTTCGGCGCGAAGATGGCTGCCTTCACGTCTTCTGCCGCTGTGGCTGCGATTTCTGTGCCGGTTGCGGCAGCCCCAAGGGTTGCTTGTGCTCTCAGCTGGAAAAGGACCGCGAGATCGTCTTTGCAGCATGGCTCCGGATATCCCCGGACTCGCCAGCAGCATGGCTGAGGGACCTGCGCTGTGACAGGCAAGAGGAGCATCTGCTGACCACTTTGGGTTTCTTCCTTTGGATGGCCTACCTCCCGGTGGACCTACCCTGGACACGTGCGCTGGAAGAGCCAGAGCATTCACTGCCACCAGTGCGCTGGCGATCCAAACACTCGGACTATAGGGCCGGCAGCAGCGAAGATTGGGCATTCGACTTGGAGCCCGGCCACGTCTTCCGCTACCCACTCGGCTCTTGGTGTAACTTGGTTGACGGCGACGAAGAAGAGAACTGCTTCCAGCACTACCGGCGCGCCCCCCGTCGACCCTGGCGTCCCTTCGCCACTCAGCGCAGCTCTCGGCGACAGGACCGACACCACTACACGCCCCTATGCTGGAAAGACGTCCGCCCGTGGACTGGGGATGATGCAGCCGCGCCCCTGCGTCGCCGAAGGCAGCCCCGAGCTGTGGCGACAGGCGCGCGCTCAGCGGAACATGCCGCGGCTGCTGCTCGCAAGGTGTGCGCACAGCGCAGGCGCCGGCAGGAAATGCACAGACGCTTCAGGGAACAGCTGGTGCAGCTGGATTGAGGTTCTAGTAGACGGGAGGCTAGGTTGCAGAGGTTCTGTTGAACGCGAATTTCTCTGACTGCCGAGCAGCATCAGATAAAGCCATCCTGACAGAGGTACTTATAGCCTTGTAGCGTTGCATGCAGAGATTTGTCTGGGAGCTCGGCAGCCAGCCAAGAAGATTCCGTGGTTCGGGTTTCTGTTCCTTAGATTCGAGTGCTCCGGCACGGTATTGCGGATTCCCATGTCCCGGTCTTTGTACAGTGTACAGAATTCTAGGTCTATCTTATGTCAAGGAGTGAGCGGTTTGGCAGGCTTTGTATATACATGTGTACAGTTGCCAAGTGATCGGTTGCAAAACAGCACCACACGGGAGCCACATACGAGCTTCCTGTCGGAGTCGCGATGTATTGGGCTCTCCGGGAGCCTGGTAGGAGTGGCGCCTGGGCAAGACGCCGGAGTTCTCGCACCAGCGGCTCATTTTTTTTTATACTGCGTGTGCAACTGTTTTTTTTTGGAATGGGCTTGATATCATTCTTGATGATTTGTTGGGTTTTTCCATGGGGTTCATGGATTAGGCCGCCTAGGCTTTAGTTATTGATGAGGTAGGCTCAAGCGCTTTGACAGGATGTCTTTCGGGACTTGGGCCTTGGTAATTTCGCATCGTCGTTCCGTTGTGATGGACTGAACCCTGGAGCCGACTGCACCCAAGACGCGCCTGCAGCTCAGGACGAGCCTGGCTTTCGCAGAGCCTTTTCTGGGGGGCTGTTGGCTTCCCGTAGTGTCAGCCGAGGTTCGAGACTCGCATCGACGGCGTTGGGGTCTTTGATGTGAACCTCAAGGCCAGAGGTTTCTGTTGTTCAGGGTTTAGGATATAGGGATTTTAGGGTTCTAGGGCTTTGCCCGAGTGTGAGCGCCGAAACCTCCGATGATGTGGTTTCGGGCTTTGGGTGCCGAGAGTGGAGGCTTTCTGGTGGCGCGGTGAGTTTGGTGTTGGCCTACACTCTAGGGCTTTGAACCCGAAAAACCCCTAAACCCTGAAGTCCTAAACCCTAAACCTTCAAAACCCCAAGCGGGAGTGAGAGTCGAAACCCTAAAGCAAAGAGCTCCCGTTCCGCCTGGGCAGGTCGTACAGGGCCGCATCGAGGAGGCGCGCCGAGCCGTGAAGTTCTGTTGGGGTTGACATTTCCGGGTCGGGGATCCAGCATTCATGGCTCAAACCAGCGGCCCTTCACCGTAAAACCCCTAAGCCCTAAGTTTAGCAGGTTACGGGGATCAAAGCTTCAGGCTGCGATTTGGGGCATTTCAGGCAGCTTGGGCTTGGTTTCTGCGGGAGTTGTGTTGGGTTCAGGGTTTGTTGGGTCGTTGGGGTGTGTTTGCAGGGCTATATGCACCTTATGGTGGGACCTTTAAATATACATAGTCTACTATTTTCAGTCTTTCTTGGGGTCTTTCTGTTTACTGAAACTCTCATCTCCCAAACCACGTGCAGTACCTTGTTGAGGGTCCAGGGCTTCCGCTACACCTAACACCAAAGGCAAGCAACGTGCAGAATCACCCGGTTTGGGGTTTGGGGTGTAGGGTCGCGCCGGACCAAGACATGACCAATCTTGGCGAGTCAAACGTATTACGTATACGGTGTCGGTACCTCTGACAGGTCACCATCTTCAGCGACGCACTTTTCCCGGACGTGATCTCTGAATCCATGAATGTCTTGAAAGGCCGGGACATCCAGAACGAAGCTTCCAGGCCCCAATTGCCTGTACCCGAAGGCTGAGGTAAGCAAAGAGACCTGGCCTCAAAAAGGGGCAAGGGGTTCGCGGTGCTCAGATTGGTCAAGCTAAACAGCTGCGCAAGCTTGGCATGTAGCATAGAGACTTGGACATCCAGTGGAGGGATGGCGTGTCACCCTCCCCGAACATCTCCGAAGGTGTGGAATACGGCAAGAGCAGCTTCTTGCCTGAGATATATAACTAGTAGTACTGTTTGGTTGTTAGTGTTATCCGCGTTGTTATTAACCTTGTCAATATGTTTGCTGTAACTGTTATTTTTTTATTGGTATTCTTGTTGCTATTTTGTTCTGTTTGTGGAACATCAGCTCCGATTGCCTGGTGCTGCTACCAGAAGACAAGAACTACCCTAGGGTTCTGAAAGTAGTTACAGTACACATTTGTCCCAATGCAGTTCGACCCTAACCTACCACAGCACGCCATTCCTCTTCCTCTTCTTCTTCTTCTTCTAGTTAAGGTCACTGTAGAGTATGGGTTTGTCACTACTGCTTCGTCTTCTTCCTTCAGCGCTGGTCCCGTTCAATCCCGGATCACAGGTGTGCAGAGCCCCGTACGATTTACATGCATTAAATCACAACACATAGCCGTAGCCCTTCAGAATCGTCTGAGTTTTTGGCAAGGGAGTATGAGGCTCTTTGCAGAAATCTTGAGCTGATAGCGCAGAGGGGCAAGGTTCCTCACAAACAGAACGCTACATCCATATCCTGCGAATTGGCTTTACGGCACTCTTTTCGGACATCCCCACATCAAACAGAATGTCTAAGAATCGTCCCAGGCAGCACCGTTTCACCCGCTATGAGTCGTGGCCATCGCAAAGGTCGTCAAGATCTCTCATAGTTTTCTTTTCCTTTTCATTTTCGCAGACAGAATGTGTATCTAGATCACCGAAGTCTTCCTATATTTTAGCGAGGCCTGCGATGAGGTTGCGAGGTTGCCATCCAGGTCTTAAGCAGGGTGAGTCCCGATCGAAAATCTGCTGATCATGCTCTCGAGTTTGGCCAGTACAAACCCCATACCCGACACTATGATTCAATCTGACTTCCGACCAATATAAGACAGCCGTTGTAGCGCGAAACTCCTGTCTCGCTTGTCCCACATTCCTCCACACCTCTTGCCTGGGTACCGAATAGATGTCGCCGGTTCACCTGGTCTGCTCCGGATGAGCTTATGTGACTTCCGCCTTTTTTCATTAGTCCTACTGCGCATCATGTCAACTCGAGCTCGCTGTGTGAAGTGACCTTAGGCTGTTCACAGGTTTGGGGTTTGGTCGGGAGCTCGAGTCGAGACTATCGCGAAGAACGAGACCGCTTCGAACATGCCTTGTCAAACGCCTAAACACCCGAAACCCCACACCCAAAACCCGAAACCCGAAACTCTTTAGGCGTCAGCGCAGTGTTGGCAATGCTGCGGATGGAATTTGATGAGCCAGGCCTGAATGAGATGCAGCCAATTGAAGGAATGGAATGTCTGAGCCCGAAGAACGACTAGGGTTTAGGGTTTAGGATTTATATAGGAGTTTAGGGTTTAGGGACTAGGGTTTAGGGTCTAGGATTTAGGGCCAAGTTTAGGGATTTAGGATTTAGGGGGTTCTGAGCCCGAATAACTAGCAGCATGATTCGTGGTTGTGTGGTACCATCATTCCTTTGCAGTCAACCTCAGAAGAGCTATGGTACTGTAGGGTCGTTCTCTGCTGCAAATATGAAATGCACAATTTGTGTTTATGCGTCTGTTTACAAACGTTATGCCCGCCTCAAACCTTGGCCCTGAATCATTGCAACTCTGGCTGACAGCCGACACGCTCTCAACAAATCCTCACATCACGATTATACGAGACGTGTCACTGTGTTTCCGGCACCTGATACCTGATGCCATTTCCTGAGAGCCGGCACAGACAGCGGGTATGTCGACTTGGCTGTTTAGGGTGAAGAGTGGGTTCAAAAAGAAGGTGAAGAGTTCAACATGCCGGAGAAAGCCATCCGCAGTGTAGTTTCAGCACCAGCAACTACAGCGCGAAGCACCGCAACTATGCACTCACTGTCACTGTGACAATGGTGCGCGTCAGAATCACAAAGGTGAAGCAGCCTTAGATGAAGGTATTGTGATACCAGCCCTTTCGTTGTACCTATAGCAGAGCGAAGAATCAGGAACGAAGTATCAGCAGCATGCAGAGTGGTAGTGGCACTTGCAACACTTGTACCGGTAATCACTAGACTTTCATGTCTAAGTACACCATCGCAAAGTATCCCACGATCGAGCGCAACGTAAGTAGTGACAAAGGGCCAGTCGTAAGACACCATAAAGCTCAAAACGCCCAACATCCATGGTATAAAGAAGCTATCATCGGCAACGGCAGGACCGCTCAAGACCTTGGACTCTCTTTCACAGCATCTGGGCTTCACCTCAGCCTCGGGTTCCTGGTATTTTGGAGTTTTAACGCGTTGTTGGGGTTTTGGAAGTCTCTTTGCTCCGGGGAGTTGGTGGGAACAAGGGCAGTGCGTTTTTTGGCATGTTGCGCAGTGCTTCCACCGATGCTGCATGTGCAAGTGACAAATCTGACAAATCGTCGCAGCCTGCTTGCTGGCAAGGTTCATGGTGTCCAGTATTGAGGAATGAAGGCGGCAACGACTGAGATGAGCGACAGGGTGCAGCAAGGTTTCAGTAGGCCTAGCTGATATCCAAGGTCCAGCCTGTCCCACAATTTTCGCAGGCTCCTGTCTGCCGTCACCCGTGGTATGCATTGCTGGGGATTCTAGCCTTCTGCTCGTATCGCGGTCATGTGTTTTCGCTGATGATGTATATATACATACATACATACATACATACATATTACATATATCTATGTACATGTAACTGAATGTGGTGCACGCAGGGGTGAAGATGATGATCTTCATGTGTTCCATCCGTGAAGCATTGTCTAAGCCCGAAACCCTAAACGCCCTAAACCCTAAATCCTAAACCCTGAACCCTGAACCCTAAACCCTAAGCAAAAAAACCAACTTGGTTTTGTAGGGACTCCCAGGACCCTCAACCCTCCACCCAGACCCAGACCCGGCTCCAGCTCGGACCTAGTAGAGCCTGTTCAGTTCTCCACGTCCGGACGACCGGACCTGTTTCTGTCGGCGCGAGGCAAAAAAACGGCAGCACTTTCGGGGGGCCTCCTTTTAGCATTGCCATTGCCCATGGCCCTCTCTGCAGAATGAGGTAAGCTGACCTAGCTGGAGCTGTAGAAGTTGCTGGTGGCAGTTGCTGGTGGTATGCATTAGATCACCCTTAAGGTTGTTTGATATGCTCCGAAACCCTGATGCTATTCCTCAGCTTAGTCTAAGGCCCTAAACCCTAAACCCCCGAGTTTGAGCTGGAGAAGCCCTGATCTCCCTCCAGCCCTGGCTTTGGGCTCCAGGCGCTGGCGACCTTCAAGAAGGCTATCTCCGGTCAGGCCAGGTATGTGACCCTGGTGCTAGTGGGGTATTAGTACAGGGCTCTTGGGTTTCGGCCCGGATTTTCGGATTTATGCTTATGATGCTGACTGCTACTGCGAGCATGATGGTGATGACCTTGGTCGGTCAAGTTTACTCTTTAATCGCGTATTGTGATGATAGCTCTGACCACAAGCATTACGTACGATGGTAACATCAGATGGTGAAGGTTAAAGGCTCTGATGGTGTTGGTGGTCCTGATTACTATGTCTTGTTGGCGGTGAGATGACTTCTGTGAGTCATGGTCATCAGTCACAGCTATTCGTGTCCGGGTGTATAGCCTGAGCCGACGCCAAGCCTTGAGAACGCTCAGTCTAAAAGCCCTACCAGAGATGTACAAAGCCCTCATCGCAGCCCTCCTAGCTCCTGCGCTCACCGCCGATCATCCTAAAACACCAGACTTTATAGCCGCGCGTGATGAGATGCCGAAAAAGGCCTGATAAACGACTCAGAACAAAAAGCCTTTTGGAACCTGGACTAAACCCTGAGCCCCAAACTCGAAACCTTGAGCTCCAAACTCTAGACCCGAACCCAAAGCTCTGAGCCTTAAGCCCTACGCCCTTCAACTCTAAAGCTTAGGCCCTAAAACCCTTCAACTCGAAAGCTTAGGCCCTAAAGCCTAGACCCTAATACGATGAAGCCTCGAGAGAAGGACTTCCGGGATGCGGTGATTCTCCTTGCCTTGATCGCCGACGACCTTCGGGCGGCGCCGGCCTCGGACCGGCGGATGCCTTTTTTGCGGGTTTTTTTGGGGTTTGAGGGTTCCTTCAAGGGATCTGAAGCTTACAGAAGCGGCCTGCACATCTATAAGGTTGTGGGCTATTTTTTGAGGGGGGTTTAGGGTCAGGGTTGCGCTTCTGAGAGGGATGATAAAAGCCCCCGAGAGCATTGTTTAAAGTAGATGCGTCAGTACTTTGAGAGCAAACAAAACGACAAGCATGTAAGGGTCAAGCACATGGGTTGGGGGTATTTTTCACGCACCCCTCACTTCCGGTGAACAGGGTTTACAAGCATGCTATCGGCTTCTGGAAGGTTCGGGATAAACACCCGAGGCTCCACACCCTAAACACCGAAAAATCAAAACCCCCCAGAAAAAGGGTTCTGCAGGTTGAGAGTTTTGTGTTTAGAGGGTTTACGGGGTGGGGGTTTGCAGACCTGGGTTCGGGACTGGCAGATTTGGGATCGGGCTTATAGGATTTGGTTGTACTATGGACGTCGCGGCAATGACTAAAGATATACCAGCATTGAATATATATATATGTGTGTGTGTGTGTACATACAAACAAACAAACATACATACATACAAACAAACAAACATACATACATACATACATGCATGCATACATACATACATACATACATACATACATACATACATACACACATATAAAACATACACAATGTCACAATGTATGTATATACATATATGTATATATGTATGTATGTATGTATGTATGTATGTTTGTATGTACGTACGTACGTAGGTATGTATGTATGTATGTGTATAAATATATGTATATGTATGTATATATACATATATATATATATGTAGGTATAGGTATAGGTACAGGTATAGGTATAGGTATAGGTATAGGTATATTTCTATGTATATGTGTATGTATATGTATATGTATATGTATATGTATATGTATATGTATATGTATATGTATATGTATATATGCCTTCCTGCATGTATGCATGCATTCATGCATACTTTAGCATACCCCGAAACCCACTCCCATGCTAACTATGCAGGCCCCTGCAATAGCTTTCTTCGGTTGTGCAGTTCAGCATCTCAGCTCGACGAGCTCCTTGTCACCGGCGGGCTTACACCCTGAACTCGGGCGAAGGAGGGTTTATAGGGGTCGAACCTTTAGGGGTAAGGCACAAAACTGAGCCTCTAACCCCAGATCTTAAATCTCTCAGTCGCACGACCATGACCCTAAGTCCGCAAACCCTCAAACCCTGAACTCGAGGGACGTTTAGGAGCTAGGGAGGTCTCGGGTACTTGGAAAGGCCTGGCACAGCAAAGAGGAGACCTGAAGCCTGGCCAGGTCAAGGCCTTTCACCCCGTGAAGGACGCGGTCAATGCGCTGCGGACTGAGCGGGAGCAGGAGCCAAGCAGCATTGTAACGTAGACGTAGGGGGTTTTGGCTTGGTGGTTTTTTGGCTGGAGAAAACTCGCTTCTTCGGAGTCTCTAGGCAATTCTCACACATGAAGGAGCCTGTGAAGAAGTTTTTTTGGGAGCTGTCTGTGAATTTTCTTGGGAGCTGTCTGTGAATGGAGAGTGTCTTGGTACGTTTGTAGCCTCACTGGTTAACTAAGCCGCGAAATTTCAAGACCAAAGCCCGAACTCACAGTTCACGCCTTGTTCTTGGCACTGTTGATTGAGGGTGTTTGCACAGCCCTCCTTGTCAAGCTCCTACCTGCGCGATGTTCTCAGATGCTGCGGTTTCCACGTGCTGGGTGCGCGGTGTCGTAACTGCAACCCAAACCCTAAGCCCTCCCGAAACCCTAAACCCTAAACCACCCTATACGTCCTGGCTACGTGGGAGGGAAAAAACCCTATAAGGCTTAGGGCTGAGGAGTTCATGGGACTTCAGCTCCAGCGAACTCCCGTCACCTCTGGTAGGAGACGCACCTCACCATCATCGAGCACTACGTCGAAGCGAAGGACGTCGCATCTGCCGCCACAGAGACTCCACACAGTTTCTTTTCATGGAAACTACAAGAGATTCTTAGCGAGGTACCCAAAAGTATGGGACATCGGAGACTAAATTCTACTATGGATTTGGAGTCTTTGTGTTCACCTCGCCGGTACTGTGCCTTGTCCCAGCCATCGTTGCTGCATGCGCCTGGCAGCTGTCATGAACCCCTAAACTGTAAACCCTGATCCGTATCAGGCCCTTACAGAGATCTCACAAAATCCTGTACGGCTCGCTTGAACTGTCAAGTCGTCAATCGACATCCGTTGCTTCCAGAGTCTCCTTCGCTTGGTGCAGTTCGGACTTGGCTCAGCATCTCCGGGGGTTGCTAAGGCCGGATCTAGCAGCCCTGCGGCCCGACAAGTGAAGTGAGATGCTACGGTATCTATAGTGTATAAACATACATATATGCGTGTGTAAAGACACATGGACACCTCTATATATCTATATCTATATCTGTATATATATATATGTACACATACACATACACATTTGCATAGAGCTGTATGTGTGCATGACAGCAAGCGGGGCTGTCGGATTTCGAGTTGAGGGTTTCGGGAGGTCCGGTGTTTATTCCTCGCATCCCCATCCTGCACAGCCACTGAGCCATGCCATCAGATGAGAAAATTCGGCAAGTCTCCGCGGCTTGGACTAACTGGCGTAAGCTCGAATTCAAGCCGAGCCCTGAATCCGGGATTTGCTGGCTCGTTCCTTATCCTTTCCCTGTTTGGGTGAAGCCTGTCCACTGTACCTGGATGCCTGGGCATGGCGCATGTCACGTGGAAGCACGCAGTTAACTAATAGCTGCTAGTATTCCTTGTATAGGTATCTTCAGAGACCCCAACAGCATATTCTCCTAGAGCCCCTACAGTCCCTACAGACCTCTTGAAAAAAAGCCACCCTTAAACCAGACGAGGTGGCCCTGCGACTCCGCGGCGACTCCCGCGGAGAGGTTTTCTCTGCCGAGGCAGGGAGCTCCGGCGTAATTATGTCGGGTTGAGAGTTTTAGGGTTCTAGGAGATCTCTGGCGATTGCACAAGTCCAGATGCAAAGGGAGATCCCTAGGCCCTGAAATTCCCGGTATTTTAGGCTCTTCTCTTGGGGTCCCCGTGAGCCTAAGCTGCAGACCGCAAGGCCACGATGCCCCGGCTGAATGATTTGCGGTGCCGGCCTGAGCGTGTAGCAAGCAGGCTTTAGGGTCTCGGCGCTGTTTATTTTACGCAGCTCCTAGGCATGTTCGGCCAAATTAGCCGCCTGCTCCCACTGCTCTTGCAGGTCTAGGCTTCCCCCGAGACTACTCGTGTGCGGGTTTTCCGTTTGCTGGCTTTCGGGTCCAGTTCAGGGCATGGAGTCAGTTCGGGGTTTAGAGGGTTTGGGGTCTCGAGGTTCGCTTAATTAAGTCTTAAGTCTGGGCCTGAGGATCTGCAGCGGTCGGTTTCAGTTCCGAACCCTAAGCCCTAAACCCCAAGCCCTAAACCCCTAAACCCTTAACACCTTAACCCTGAACCCGAAACCCTAAGCCCCAAAGCACTCCTACCGAGCTAACCGCTTAGAAAAAAGCAGGACCCCCCCAACACACGTAGCCCAAGTCCCCGCAAAGACCCCCCTGCGAGCTCCATAGATTGCCCAAGTAAGATCGGAACATGTCGGAACCACTAGTACCGGAACCCCCCTTTTGAGTTCGTAGTAGCAGACCCTTATGGCCCTTATTGCAGATATCATTTTGTTTCATACAATCAACGCCAGACTCGATGGTAAAGGGCCGGGCAATGCAGAATGCAAGAAGACCCAACGTCTCTGCAGTAAAGAGGGGCCCGAAAGACCTTGAAGGCCTTCAGATGTAGGGTAAAGACCCCGAGAGCATAAGGGCCGGCGACGCCTGGTACTTTGATCACGCGCCTGGGCTGCAAGAAGGAGCAAGATCAAGGAGGACACAGAATTCGATGTCAGAATCGTGACTGGTAATGCTTGCAATTGCAAGGATGTCGGTAGGACAAGCACGAGCTATGCGGGACTAAGAGAACGCGGAATAAGAAAGACAACGGAGACTAATGCTCAGAAAAGAGCCACACGAGCCTGAGCAGTAACACAGGCTAGTCCCGCAGTTGCCTCCAGAGATTCTTGATCGAAACGTTTGTTGCAATGGCAGTCCCGGTAAGCATGTTAATGGCCTGGCAATGACCACGGCCATATGAATGGAGACGCAGTGTCGCGAAATCGTCGCCGTCATCGTCGTTGTAGCAGCACTAATTAGTCGTCGTCGTAGTGGTGAGAGTAGTACTAGTAGCAGTCCAGTCTTAGTAGCAGTAGAACCCAATAGGAGTTTTAGTGCAGCAGCAGGAGCAGCAGTAGTTTGAGTAGTTCTGGGAGGAGGAGTACGAGTAGGTGTAGGAGCAGGAGAAGGCGTAGGAGTATGAGTAGGAGCAGGAGCAGGACCAGGAGTAGGAGCAGGAGTGGCACTAGCCGCAGTAGCAGTTGAAGTGGTAGCATGACAAATGACAAGTAATAGCAGTTCGTGCATGTCTGCAGGAGTAGCGCTCAGTGGTAGAGGCCTGAAGCTCTACCAGTCGCAATGTTACAAGATGTTGCTAACATAAGTAAGCCACGTGGAACCGGCAAACTTATAGGCCGTAGCAGGCCAGTACGGGTATTGGTGAACGGTATCATTGCAGAACTACCAATGGCAACGCCAAGCCTCATGGTCGGCGGCCTTCCACCTCGCCTCCGAAGCTCGCGGAGACTTAATCAGTAGTCAACAAGTCCAAAAGCGCGAAGCCTGTGTTTAACCTGAGTTCTGAGCGCTGGAAACTACCGAGTCCTCGACCAAGGTGTATCAGCCCTGGAGCGCAAACAGCGAGATCTTCGAGACCTCGGCACCTGACTTGGCAGGGGCAGCCCATACCGGACGCTCGCATTTCTGACTCCAGGGACAGACTTCCTAAACCCCAAGCTTGCCCTAAACCCTGAAGCCACACCGCAACCCCAGCAACTTGTCAGCGCCCCCACCTTTGAGGTGCAGCCCTCCGTGGCGAGCGTCTGCCGCGGCGGTGGTGGCATCATCCTAGCCGGAGGGGTTGCAGACACTTGGCTCCTTCGGGGCTTGAACTCTGGAAAACAGTCCCCCTAACGTTTAGGGAGTTTAGGGTCTAGGGAGAAATCTCCTCAAGGTTTAGGGTAAAACCTACAGGCCTGAAGGACCTGTCAAGAAGGGTTGCGAGTGGAGTTTCGAAGGTAACTGGTTTCAAGGTTCTTGCAGACCGATGTTGCAGAGTCTTAATCTTGGTGTTTCAGCCACCTAGAGTTTACCCGAGCCCTAAACCCCTAACCGTTCTAACCTAAACCCTAAACCCTAGACTACCGAAACCTATGTGTTTGGGGTTCTGCAAGGGGGTTCTTCGTGAGGTCTGAGGGTCGAGGATTTCTGTTCCTAGGTAGTCTTCGGGAGACCACTTACAGGGAACCCTTCTTAACCATACTTATGGCTCTCTCTTAAAAGGGGCCTTGTTAAGAGGTCTATATCCCCAACGGTCCCCCTAATCCGATCTAACGAGACGCTGGTCTTGGGGTTTTGGGTTTGCGAGCTGAGGTCCAGGGTATGGTTCTAGGTACCTATAGGTATAAATAGGTATAGATAGGTATCTATAGGTATCAATAGGTATCAATAGGTATGGATAGGTATGAGGGTCTATGGGTTTAGGGTTTAGGTTTCGCAGACAGTGCAACACGCTTCGCGTGCTCAGCCATAAGCGCTGGGGTCTGGAGCTTGGCTGAAGGGATTCAGGGCTTAGTGCATTGCAGTCCCTGCTCAAACAAAAGGGTTTAGGTTTCTATCTCTCTTGAAGCTGTTGCGACATTGCCTTCGTCAGCTCTCACGTGCTTGCCCGTCGCCAACAGTCTGACATGCATTCTTCTGAGAGCAGGTGTCAACATCCCGAAACCTCAGAATAAACACAAACACTCCCATCAGACCCGTCTACAAGCCCAATACAAAGCCGCTGAAGACTGGGAAGAACTTCGGAAGAACCTGAGAAAGCCCTGACGAGCCCTCATAAAATGCTATTGTCAGCCCCACAAAAGCATCACGCTCTCCTTTCAGGAAACTGGCCGGATGCTGACGAGTCAGGCAAGGGTCTTCCTCAGCCTCAAGACCTGTTCTTCCTGTCGGGTTTGGGATTTCTGGGTTTTGGGTTGGGCTGGGGAATTTTGGCATCTTAACTACCACGCCGTGCCAAACTTCTGAGTCTACCGGTTTGCTTCGCAAGGAACAGCTCAGAACAGCTCCTTTGGCCAACAAAGAGCACCCACAAGCAAGCCACAGTGCCCTAAACCTTAAACCCTCAATCCTCGACCGACCGGCCAAAGCAGCTTCTCTTCATTGCGGGCTTTGTGGCAACTTGCCGGGTTTTGCAACCTGCGGGGTTTGGTCAACCCTATGCTCGACCCTCAACCCTCTAGGGTTTAGGGTTTCGCCGTGACCCTGCACCCTGAACCGTGTCCGGAGGGGAGAGAGGGTGCGTGCAAGTGAGAGGAGTGCAAAGTGGGGCGAGGTATGCTGAGGCATAATGCCCGCATCAAGAAGAAAGCAACACGAGCAGTACAAGGTAGCGATATTCTGACGCAGTGATAACAGTGATAACACAATCGGAACAGCTGCCACATGATGATGCAACGTAATGTAGCATTAAGGAATGCTTCTCGGAGTGGCGAGGACGAAAGTTGCTCATGTGATGGCGGTGACGATGAGCATGCTGCAGATGATGGCTCTCATCCTGAACCCGTTAGGCTCAAGTCAAAGGGCCCACGTGTCTAGGATATGTCTGGCCCCACACTACAGCGGGAGATTGCTGCGGTGGAACAGGCGCTGTCTACCGAGATCCGCAGGCGCAGCGACTTGGAAGCGAGGCTAGCGGCTACAGTTGATGCTGAGGTGCGCAAAGCAGTTAGGGAGGCGGCAGGGGCCATTGAAGCACAGCTGAGCTCCGGATACCGACGCCATGTGGACGACATGAGCACGCGGCTTCTCGTCGCGGAGCGCTCCCTTGGAGCACTTCGAACTCGTCTGGAGACGGAGGTTGGCAGGAAAGAGCTGGGCGCGAAGAGTGTGAGCGAAGTATCTGACCGACATATCTCCTGGTTGGAAGCTCGCGTGACAGAGCTGGAGCTGAAGGGCCACGACACGCTTCCCATGGAGGTGGCCAGGCAACTGCAGCTGATGCGACAGCAGCTACTGGATGAGGCAGCCTCGAGGTGGGCAGATGTTGCGGGGCCCCTTCAGGTAGGAACAGCTGAGAACCGGCAGAGAGTAGATGCTCTGGAGCAGTGGCTGAGGGAGGCTCTTGCCCCGGAGTTGGTCCGGCTGCAGCTGGACTTGGCTTCCGAACATCGCTGCCGAGAACGCTTGGAGTCTGTCGTGAACAAGCAGCTGGCCCTCTCAAAGACTTTGGAGAGGGCCAGGGCGGTGTCGGTTTCTCCGAGACTGTCACACGCTCCGCAAGCAGCGCCAGAACCGCCGAGCAAGCCGACGACGCGGACAATCACTGTTTCCACTGCACCGCCCGTGGCAGCACCACGCACGCAAGCCTCTTCAGAGGGCCTCCCCGTTTCGACGGTGGAAATAGTCCCAGCAGAGCCGCTCCCAGCAGGCGGATCTTTCGCATCAACGGCTGCTGCACCTCAGGATGTGGCTTCTCCTGCCACGGCCAAAGAATTGGGCGCACAGGCTGACAGCGTCGACCGCGTCGTTTCATCTGAAGACGTTGCTCTGCCGTCGGACGCACGTCCAGTCAGCGCCGCCGCACCTGTGGAAATGGCAGATACTTCCGGACAAGGAGAACCTTTGCCGCCGGTGCCATCGGCCTCGTCGCACGATGCCGCGCCTGCTGCCCCACATCGGCAGACGAGGGCTCTTCTCGGCCGCATGCGGCAAAGTTTGAAGAAGTAGCTCTGCTTCCGATCAAAAAGCAATCTGTTTCCAGGTCGGGTTATGAGGATGCAGCCGGAAAGCACGTCCATTCCTTTCACCGACACGCTGGACCAAGCCATGACTATGTGTTAATTGTGAGTGTGGAAGCCTAAGCCCCTAAGCCGGCGGTGCTTTGAATAGCCACTGACAGGGGGATGATGACAGTTGCGGCCTCGGATGTCCTGTCTTCGGGTTAGATGGAATTTTTCATACCATGGATTCTGCTGCAGGGTTTAAGGGAGTGTTTAGGGTTTCAAGCGGAATTGAAAGGGAAACGGATGGACAAGGTGATTAAGGTTCAAATTTGGTCTTGTCCTCGCACATCTTGTATACTATTTTGCAGGTTCCTTATTAATCTTGTTATAATTATTGTCTAATCTACCCCAAAACCCTAATCTAGTTGTTGATCTATTTCTGCGAACAGCCTCCCAAGGCCTCCTGGGCCGGGCGGTGCAGCAGATCTTTGCAGAAATCTGCACCCAGCGCTCCCGCAGGTGGGAGGAGAGAGATCAGGGTGTAGGGGAGAAGGATGGAAAGACAGAGAGAGAGAGAGAGAGA
>CAJNJA010023653.1:9003-33233 GCA_905231915.1 Symbiodinium necroappetens | reverse complement strand
CTGTACAACAGAAACAGACAAGATACCCTGCGACCCAATCTCGGCCCATCCAACACGTTCGCGGTGCAGAGTTCAAATCTAAAATAACAACCATAAGGTCAATAATAATATGACAGATGTAACCAACAAAGCATACAAAACTACCGATGTCCTAATCAAAACTCCCCCCTCCACGGCGTACCTTTCTGTATATATATATATATAAAACTACATGTATATCTATATTTACAGTATATCTATTTATAGAAAAACGTATAGAGCCTTAGGGTAGGTACTGATATGTGTTGCCTGCAGCTGGGCGTTGCAATAGAGCCTCGCGGGGGAGGGACACAGCGTCGCATTTCATGCGGGGCTAGCTTGGCCCCAAGCTGACAGAAGCTAACAATAACAGTGCAGATACGAATAAGAAGAAGACTCATGATAATGGTAAGACTGATAATACCAACTGCCATATTAAGAACAACAACGCGATACGCATGTACCGGGATCCGCAGGCCCCATTTCATTGAAGTGATGTACAGGGCTGCCGAAGCAACGCGCAGCAGCGTAGAGTAATCGATCGAATCATGTTTGGATCCTCTCCCGATCCGACCGGTGCCTCTCAAATAAAGGCCCCTAACTGGACATACCCTAACCCCCCAGGTACCTACTCTGTAAGGCCCTGGGGGCTCTAGTACCCTATACAGTAGGTACCTGGGGGGTTAGGGGGACATACCTCATCTCTGTGTCCGCTGCACGGGTTTGATTTGTAGTTTCGGGCTTCTCGAACAGAGGGGCACCGTAAAGCATCCGCTAACTCCGGCTCTTTCCTGAGGCCACTCTCTTGCTGCCGGTCGCGAGTTACATAGGGGCCTCCACAATATTTTGCGTATGCTTATGTTGGGGACTATCCTGGGAATTATGGTACTGTATTTTTAATGTCGCCTATGCTTAAGGTCGAGAATCTTGCTGTTCCAGGGCTGCGGGTGCTAAGGCCTACGAAGGTCAATCTCCAGAGATCTGATCTTTCCGAGCCGTCGAGGAGCCGGAGGTGGAAAGAATACCGAGTTGAGGAACAACTCCTGAACTCAGTTTGCAATCTTGGTTGGATGACGTGTAATAGAGGGGCCTGAGTGATTAGAAAAGGGTTTTTGGGGACTGCTATAGTAAAGCCATAGCAATAAGGAGCCCTACGTAAAAAAAATACATGTTTAAATTTCAATCTTATCCTCTGATAAACTTGCCGGCTCACTTCGCCTCCACTGCTGCTCAGCCTACTGGGAGGACAGGAAAGCCTTCACGGTGGAGTTCCTCGGCGCTCCAAAACTCTGAACTACCCACAAACAGATTTAGACACCAAAAAAACAATCACAAAAACAAGAAAAACCGTCTGTGGCAGTGGTGGTGAAGGGGACCACCTTTGGAACCAGATCAAGGTGTTGCTGTTCACTCTGATTAGGCCCAGAATTCGTCCAAAACCCCTTAACCTTAAACCCTAAACCCTGAACCTCAAATAAAGCTGTGCAGTGAAGACACAGAGCTGCCGTAGCGGGAGAAGAGCAGTCACAACCAAACGACTGCCTGGGGCTATGCCGAGCTCTCCGTCAAACGAAAGGGTTTCTCTTGTAGAACTTTATAAAGTTTGGGGGTTTGGGGTTTAGGGATTTAGGGGTTGTGGGTTCAGGGTTTAGGGTTTAGGGGCTTAGGGTTTTGGGGTTTTGGGCTTAGAGTTTAGGG
Organism: Symbiodinium necroappetens; assembly: GCA_905231915.1. NCBI lineage: Eukaryota > Dinophyceae > Suessiales > Symbiodiniaceae > Symbiodinium > Symbiodinium necroappetens. The sequence goes on along the minus strand of CAJNJA010023653.1, from coordinate 31,517 downwards.
GTTTAGGGGTTTAGCCGTTTTGGGCTTTCGGTTTAGGCGTTTAGGGCTTGGGGTTTCTATCAGAGCTGCGATTACGGTTCCTACAAGGGGTCTGAGAATTTCAGGCCGGGGGTCTATGGGCGTGGATTTCTGATTTGCAAGCTCGTGAAGCTTTCTTTGACCTGAGTTGGGGACTGTAGGGTTTCGAAATCCCACTGCACTGGTTTCAGGGCTCCGGGACATTGTACCTTCTTCGTACATCAGTATAGTAGAAGCCATAAAACTGGAAAGTGGGTTAAGGATGATTAGTGCTGGATTTCCCGTTATCCTAGATCAAGGGTCTGAGGATAGTGATGTTCCAACTTCCTGGCTTCTGGTATAGTGTGAGGCAACACAAGTCACATCTTCTTCATGCGGTCGTAAGCTCGCCATCTTTCTCCACCAATCGTACCCTCAATCATACACCCCTTTAAAGGGACCCAACTATAGAACCCATAGATCCTTTAAAAGGGGGACCACAGTATAGAACCTCATAGTACACCTCAAGCCTAAAGGGCTTGATGTGGCAGTACTACAAGACTGGACCGAAGCAAGACCTCTCTGAGGGCTTCTAGGCTGGCACTCGTGTAATATGGGGGGCGGGGGCTTCATAATTAGTATAAGGCTGGGGATATTTTATACGAGAATCAGAATAAGGAACCACCAATATAGTGTCGGTAGTATTACTGGATTCTCTGCTTTAAGCGCCGTTTTGCTTAGGGTTCAACATCCATTGCTTGGGGTGCTAATGCTTCTGTTTAGGCACAGACTGATCGAGGAAGCACCCGTTTGTAAACTCCGTGGCCAGCTACGCAATCGGAATACCCCCCCCCCCCCATAGTAGATCTGTGAGGTCACAGTAACCATTAACATAACCGGATTACATAGCTTCCTAACCCACCCAGCCCAAAACCAACTGAGAACATGTAACCTGGCAACCCATTACTTCGAAATTAGTCCAGAAACCGGAGCCCCAGTTGAAGACGGCATAGCCGGGTGTCCCTCAGTTAAGGCATAGCCCGACTCTGAATGTGATATGGGTGTTTACTGCATAGACTTCAATGTTCAGCCAGGCCACGTGAAGAATCCAGTGAAAGCCAGTGTAAGCAGCGTCCCAGCTGCACCACCCACGAGAAGGGACCCTGGCATGTCGAGGCTTTTAGGGTTTCTCGGTTTGGGTTTAGGGTTTGGCGTGTAGGGGTGTGCGTATCTACTTGCTTCCATTGATGGGCTTTCTAGGATGTTCGAGTCGACACCCTGGCCTTCAAGGCATACTCACCTAGCTACACATGCAGAGCCGCTGACCTTCACACATCGCCATAATCTCTCTCTCTCTCTCTCTCTCTATTTTGTGTATATATATGCATATTGTGTACTCATGACTCATGTGCACACACGTATATTCAACTTATGTATACAGAAATCTGTCTGTGTATCTACCTATCTATATATGCATATATATATACAGAGAGAGAGAGAGATACACATGTTATAACAGGTTAGAAGGTCGAAGATTAAACTCCTGCAGGTATGGTTGAACTGCGCCAGACTTCTGAGCAAGATTAGACTACGACAAGACAAGACCGAAGTCCAAAGACCATCCGGGGTCGAAGGGTTGAGAACTAAGCAATGTCAACCATTTAATTATGGTTGGGAATCTACAAAGCTTCCCAACCTTCACATTTCCGAAAAAGCAATGTCCCCTAAACCCTAAACCCTATAGAACCCTAAAACCCATATCCTAAACCCTAAAGCATGCCCAGACCTCAGCGCCCCAAAAACATGCGGTGCCTATGCCCACGGCCAGGAGAAAGCTTTGAAGGTTTCCTGGGATGCGATTGGCAGGTAACCGCTTTGGGCTTTTTAGGGTTTAGGGTTTAGGGTCTAGGGTCTAGGGTTTCGGGTTGAGGGTTTAGGGTCTAGGGTTTAGGGTTGAGGGTTTAGGGTCTAGGGTTTCGGGTTTAGGGTTGGGCGTTTCTCGGAATTCAGCTGTATCGTTGCGATTTCGGGCAGCTGCGTTGCTGGCATCGCGCTGTTGCCAGACGTGCGCCTCCCGAGACCCATACTGCAACCCGGACGGCAGACAGAAAATGCAGAGTCTTGGCTCTTGGTGCAAAGTTGAGCAGCCCTAAACCCTAAACCCTAAAACCCTAAACAACAGAAACGAGGATTCTGGAGCTCTGGAGCCCAAGTCCCGATGGAAGTGTGAAGGAAGTAGAAACGAAGCACGAATCCGCGAGGCAACGACTATGCTACCAATAGTGGGTTTAGGGTTTAGGGGTAAGGGTTTGGGGTTTAGGGTACGAATAGTGCTATCACGAGCAATGAAGCATGGCTGAATAGGTATCGTAAAGATTTACCAGCAAAGTGCGCACAGGCTGAAAGGATACACTCGTAACCCAAACTGGAAATTCCAGCGCACCTAACACGTTGTTCCAAAAAACCCTCCACTGCACTCCCTAAAGTTGCCACCAGGGTGCCATCTTTTTTGGGTGCTCCCTGTCCTTGAAGGGCAAGTGTCTGCAGCATTGCGGCTATCTATGCTTATCAGGGTGACCAGGGGTGGTCGAGGTCGCCTGCTGGGGATGGCGGGTTCATGACTGACGGAGATGGACCTGAAGCACCAGGGCGGAGTATCTGCTCTCAGTTTCCTCCTTGTTGTCCATGCAAGTAACTTGCAAGACACCCTGCCCCACTATGTATGGACACCATCAACTACAGCGCACAAAAAAACACATAAATACACATAAGCAAAACACAATCTCAGAGCTCGTTGCACATTTTCCATGCAAAGCAAATGAAGAGATGCTTAACCCCTAAACCTTAAACCCCACACCCCTAAACCCCTAAACCCTAAATCCGAAACCCTAGTATTAAAAACGAAACGGTTTTTACAGCTCAGAACAGCGATAGCCTTAGTACCATTATTACTATTGTTGATACCAGTAGTAGTAGTATTGTCATTATTATTGTTGTTGCTGCCACTATTGCTATTGTTGTCTTTGGAGAACCCTCATATACCCTGGACATCGGATGTTACCTGGGATTGGCACTTCAGGTCGTAGGCCTTCAAGACAGGCGACTACTTGTGGTTTACTGATCTCCGTTTTGGGTTCAGGGTGTCGGGTTTAGCGTTTAGGGTTTTGGGTTTAGCATTTAGGGCTTAGCGTGTAGGGTTTAGCGCTTTAGGGTTTTAGGATGGGGGCCACGACCTTGCCAGGCGACCACCCCTGCAAAACAAGCCTGAGCAGCATTACAAGGAACTTAGTTGACTGAGCTCATAAACCGTCCAACTCTGTTGACATGGAGTCGGTACAGCCCTGCACATCAAACAAAGCTCAGCCCAGAAAGACCTGAAGCTAGTGGCTGAGATTCCTGGTCCCCATCCTCCGGCTATCTACTGCTAGTACGACTACGGCCACGACGACCCCTAAAGCCTTAAACCCTAAACCCCTAAACCCTGAACCCCTAAACCCTAAACCCTGAACCCTAAACCCTACCACTACCACCGCGGATGATGCAAAGTAAACGCAGGCCAAGCCGCCGTCTGCCAGCTCAGAGTCGCCTGGGTTTAGGGTTTAGGGGGTGGGTTTAGGGTTTTGGGGTTCAAGGTATATGCCCTAGAACCCTATATAAATCCTAAACGGCACAACCTGGACCTGCAAATCCTGTATCCCCACAGACGAAAGCGTCAACTTCGAATCCGAAGAGAGTCTTCCCAAAGCTGCCTATTTCCCTAGGGCTCCAAGTATACAAACATGACCTACTTTGGGTTCTAAAGTCTGTAAATAGTACCTACTTTGGGCTATTTGGAGCCCCAGGGTTTCAACATTTATAAGACATCCTTTGAGAGAAGCTTCGGGTGAACGTTCGGAAGTGAACACGAACCATGTTAGGATGACCATCATTTATAGAACTGAAGACTTGAAAGAGTCCGGGCGCTATCGTCGGATGCATCCATGGCTGTCTCGAAGCCGAGATGGGAGCTCTGATAGCAATACACTGTAAGCCTCTAGGCGCTTCAGCTATAGACCACTCTACCAACCGCTAATCTTATAAACCCAAAGAGCCTACAGAACTAATGCGTCACCGCCATAGATGGACACACGTGCTTTGGACCAACGCAGCTGCAGTTGCGACAGGGATCCCAACCGCAACCAGTTTTAGGTTCAGGATCGGACAAGGTAGTCCCGAAACGGAACTGCAATGGAGACTGTATTAAAAGTCCTACACCTAACATCCCTCCAGTCCTAACCCACGCAAACAAACCCCAAAACCCCAGACCAAGAAAAACCCTAAACTCCAAAACCCCTAAACCCTGAAAACCTAAACCCCAAACCCTGAACCCTAAAACCCTGACCGAAGCCCTCTCTCCCAAACCCGAGCAAGAACTGGAGACGCGAGCCCAAGCCCTCAAACTTTAAAGTGCGGAGTCTTTCGGACTCAGGTTCAGGGTTTATAGGGTTTAGGGTTTAAGGCTTAGGGCTTTAGGGTTTAGGGCTTAGGGTTTGGGGTTTAAATTTAGGGTTTTGGGGTTTTGGGTTTTGGGGTTTGGGTTTAGGCCGAATTTCCGACAGCAAGACGAGAGCCTTTCATTCTCGCGCACATGACCTTATGCCCTGGCGGATGTAGAAATCTCGCTGGTACACTCACTCAAATAGGGTTACTGAAATAAGATTTCTACTTACTATCAGTTTTTTGCGCTCCGGATTCGTTCTTAGGATCTCCTACTCTTGTTTCTGAAAATGTGTAGGGTTTGGGCCGTATAGAATTCTTAGGACCTTGTTGACCTTCATAGCTTCTTTCAAGTAGGTTAAAACTCGGAAGACCAGCCGCCGAGAGCTGACTTGCAGCCAGACAAGCACTTTTTCCGCATGCAAGGTGATACTGCATCACAGAATATGCCTTCGAGCCAAAACAACTAAATGGACTTGAGCACAACGCCGCCCCTGGTGGGTTCTGGGTGAGAGGTTTAGTGTTGAGGGACCAATCCTCACACATGGCTTCGTTCCGTAGACAAGTATCAAGCATCGTAGGCAAAAGCGTGAACTTTGTTGCATTACAGCCGCTCACATAAAAGCTGAAGCCTACTAATTAGGGCTCCAGTGGCCTAATTAATAGGTATACCAACCATATATTGCATACCCCAATGATGTTTGAGTAACCGGAGCCCCAGGGACTGCTATTGTTCACAACAGGGGCGGCCTGGGCAGATCTGTGCAAGACGTGGGCTGCTCCAGACCAGCAGCCATCCGCAACTCTAAACCGTTTAGGGTTTAGCCCTGAACCTCCTAGCTGCACCCCAAAGAACCTACCTTTTTAGGGTTCCTTATTATGATTTCTTTATATAAATCCTTAAACAGAGGTAGGTTATTTTTGGGGAGGTAGCCCCTAAATCCTCTAATCGACGCAAGCTTTCCCGAGACTCTGCAACATCCTGACAACACAACACTCCACTTTTCTAAACTCCAAGGCCCTAACCCCTGAAATTCGAGATTCCTAGACCCCCTATACCATTCTTCTCACATTCTTGTTGAAACCCTATCAAGCCCTAAAGCGCCCTCTATTCCCTAAATTTCCACCATGTTAACTTGAGCCCCTGATCCCAAGCCCTAAACGGCCCTAAACCCTAAACCCTGCGAAAACCATGAACTTTACACGGACTGGAGCTTCGAGCCTTGATCCCGCAAACTTCGCTGCGAATTGTCCCCCAAACGGTCCAATCGCCCAACGTGGATTTTCACAACTTCGGGTTTCAGAGATAAAGGGGTGTTTGGGGCTGTAAGAGTGTGGGTTTTAGGACTTTGGGTTTTAGAGACAACGGCTGTGGGAGGTGCGGGAGAGGCTGTTTGATTCATGTGTTCTGCACTTTTCGGGCATGCTTTGAATCATCGGGGAAAAGGGTGAGACACCAAGGAACCATGGGGCTTCTAACTTCGGTTCTTGTGCAATGTTTTTTTGTGGCAACTTCTGTCGGCCTCTGTCAATCTCTACCTCTCTTTCTCTTCGTTCTTAAGTTTCATCGCTATGTTTCTCTCCGTGGTATTCTTCTTTTATGTTGATCTCATTTTGTCTTGTTCTTGCATTAGGCATGCATGTATGTATGTTTGTATGTTTATATGTATGTATGTATGTATGTATGTATGTATGTATGTATGCTGTATGTATGTCTGTATGTATGTCTGTATGTATGTATGTATGTATGTATGTATGCATGTATGCATGTATGTATGTATGTATGTATGTATGTATGTATGTATGTTATATACATATGTATACAGACATATGTAAGCAGGCAGACAGACAGTCAGTCAGTCAGACACACATACCTACACACTTACATACATTACATGCAGGTATATATGCACACATGCACACATGGATGCATGCATGCATGCTTACCTACATGTTCGCACTACGTACATACAGCTTCGATGGCTGGACAGACGGAGGGAGGGAGGCAGGGATGGGTGGATTATATGTGTGTCCGCATGTATGCCAGGTAGGAAGGAAGGAAGGTAAGTAGGTAGGTAGGTAGGTAGGTAGGTAGGCAGGTATGAAGGTCGGCAGGCAGATACGTAGGCAGGTCGTTAGGTAGGCAGGTGTGCAGGTGTAAGTGTAAGTGAGTATGTGTATGCGGAAGCATATGTTAACAATCGAAGAACTGTACATGTACCTGTACCTTTACTTGAGTGTGAAGTTTACTTTGAACCCGAGACACCACGTCACACAAGTCAGTCTTTCTTTTGCACAGACTGCCCTCATCCTGAGCCCACAGGCTCGTATCAGCCAGGGCCCTACAGTCTACGCGGTCTGGCCAGGCTTAGGGCGCAGGAACGGGTTTAGGGGTTTAGGGTTTAGGGGTTTAGGTTTCAGGGTTTAGGGTTTAGGGGTTTAGGGTTTAGGGTTTAGAGTTTAGGATGAAAGAAGCCCCACATCCCACCAGTGTGCGTTGACAGAGCTTTTCTGACAAAGCGCCACGTGAGAAGAATTAGCCGGCATGAAGACATCTGCAACAGACGGCAACACGATACACATGAAACAAAGTGCAAAGCACATGTCTAATACTCCTTCAATTCTCATACTATCTATCTATATATATATATATCTATATATATATATAGAGAGACATACATACATACATACATACATACATACATACATATACATATACATATGTATGTATAGATGGGTCGATAGATGGATGGATGGATGGATGGGTGGATGGATGGGTGGGAGGGTGGGTGGGTGGGAGGGTGGGAGGGTGAGTGGGTGGGTGGGTGGGCGGCTGGGTGGGCGGATGGGTGGATGGATGGATGAATGGATGGATAGATAGAGATACACACACACACATATATATATGTATACATATATACACACACATATGTAGGGACTGGAAGGCGGCTCTCGTTTTGCGTCAACCAAGAAATCAAAAGACCCGAAACTCTAAGATACCGTTAAACTCATGTGGCAGCTTGCCTGGAAATGCCGACGATGCTTGTGCTATCGGAGCCTGAATGAAAGATGAAATATGGTCGACCCTTTGATTAGCCGAGTAGGGTTTTAGGGTACGCTACACTGTAATTACAATAGGAACCCGCTTTTACATCATTAGGCTATAAGCTCTGCGATTAAAGGGCTTCCGGCCCCCTAAACCGATACGCATAAATCTAGGGTTTTGGGGCTTGGGGCTTTCGCATGCGGTTTAGGGCTTACGGCCACCGGTTTACGCAACCTTAAGCTGATGTTCATCAGCTTCGCTAAGGGTTGGACGCCTAAGGAGGGGAGGGACATGTCTGCTGTAGGATCGTGCGATGCAAAACTCGTATTTTAACCCTAAACCCTATAAACCCTATAAGCATTTAGCCTCATTAAGCAGCTCTGCGGCCGGATGCCCTCTGCTCAGCTGTTGTCATCGGAAAAAGATAGGGTCTCTCGGTAGGGGTGGCCGATGGTCTGTGCTCTCTTCGATGTCCTTAGTACGAAAGGACCATGCTGGGGCAGACAGTTTCGGGATCTTCCAGCCACTGCTGCAGCAACAAGATACTCACCATGGGTATTCCTAATCTAGAGGTCTCATTGGTTGGCAGAAATCTTCCCAATGCGGTCCCCAATAAAGGCATTACAAAATAACCGAAATCACAAAGCCATGCATTCTTTCCGTCTAGGCCCGATGTTGAACTGCGTTATAAACACACGCATGAGATTGCCAAATATTGGGCTTGGTTTGAGGGGCTAAGATTACCAACAGCTTTGCCCGTGGTTCACAAAACACATTCCTCTATCGGATGCCTTGGCTCACATCTCCCAAAGCCGACACAAAAGAACACTGACGTGTATCTATCCGTAAACCCCATAAACCCTAAGGTGAATGATGGGCTCTCCAGCTTTTCACGCTCTGCATGCTTTGGAAAGAAGGGTGTCCTAGGCCCAGGCCCCCGGACCCACACCTTTACCCCAAACGAAAATTGATTGAACCATTCCAACGGTTTCAGGGAAGAGCACCTGTACCAATAGGATCCCAAGCGCTGCTTGACCGCCAAACCCCAAAGCCCAATCAAAGCAGATGCCGTGAGGCCCTACACTCCAAACGCTAACCCCAAGCCCCTCCATCCGAAGAAAGAAACCTACTAAACGATGGCCCATGACCCCGCCAATTGCACCAATTTGGCTATAGCATCATGCCCTAGACGCCCTAGACTCTACGTCCTAAGCCCAACACTCTACCGGCCCGACCCTCAGTGCTCCAACTTGCAGCCCAAAGCACAGCTTGCTCGGGGAGTCCGGAGATTTCGACTTCGTGGAGCTCTGCGATGTCCTGATGTTGTAGATTCTCAGTACTGCTACTTATGTATGTATGTATATATATATATATGTATGTATGTATATATGTATAGAAAAGGGTATGAGATAGGTAGATAGATAGATACACATACATATACATATATATATATTATAACACACAGGCAAGAACCTCAGATCGTTAGGGTGCCCGTGTGCCACCTGGATCTGCAAGCGCTCATTTCGGAGGTGATTCGAGGCCTTGAGGACTTATGTTTTACTTGGTTGAAAGTGCTGCGGGAGATGCTAGTGTGCCGTCTGGGCATCAGCTTGTCGGATCGCGAACGCGAGATTTGGCATTATGCGGAGATGATTCTATGGAGCCGATGGGTAGGGTTTTGGGCCGTTTAGGGTTCATATATTATAAGGGATTTGCATTCAGGGCTTTGGGCTTAGAGGGTTTAGACTTCGGAACTTTAGAGCCCAAAGGTAACCCTAAACCCCAAACACCTAAACCCCAATTAAAGCCTACAGCCTAAACCCTAAACTTTACACCCTTAACCCTAAACCCTAAACCCCTAAACCCTAAACCCCTAAACCTTAAACCCTAAACCCCTAAACCCTAAACCCCCAAGCCCTAAATAAAGCCTAAAGCCTAAACCCTAAACTGTAAACCCTAAACCCTAAACCCCTAAACCCCTAAACCCGAAACCCCTAAACCCTAATTAAACCCTAAACTCGTAAACCCTAATCCCTAAACCCTAAACCCCTAAACCCTAAACCCTACACCCGTAAACTCTAATCCCTAAACCCTAAACCCCTAAACCCTAAACCCGTAAACCCTAAACCCGTAAACAAAAAAAACTAAACCCCTAAACCCTAAACCCTACCTAGACTTTAAACCCTAATTAAACCCTAAACCCCTAAACCCTAAACCCTCAGCTCTAAACTCTGTCGGGGCACAGGGAGCTCCCTTCAAAGGAGCCCTCGGCAGTCTCTGGCGACTCGTCCTCGAACCTTTGGACTGCCGCAAACCCTGAAAGGGGTGTAGGACGGTTTTTTTTTAACCCTTAGCATCAAAATAGCCCAAAAGCCTTATATATAATAGGGTCTTTGGGCCCAAAAGCCTTAAGATATGAGTCCTTCGATGCTAAGGGTAAGTGCAATGAATCGGACTTTACGACCAATCCAGCCCCTGCCAGCCTACACTAGGTGAAACAGACCCAGCAAACAGTAAGACAACCTTCACAGTTAGACACCCTCCATGTTTAGCACGGTTTAGGGTTTAGGGTTTAAGGTTTCGGGGTTTATGGCATTAGGGTTTCGGGGTTTAGGATTTAGCCTGAATCCGAACACACTTTAGCTTTGAGGGTCTAGGGAAGCTGAGACTTTAGAGTTTAGGAGCCTTTGGGGTTTAAGAGACGGAAACTTTGGGGTTTAAGAGTTTAGGAGACGGAGGCTTTGGGGTTTAGGAGACTTTACGGTTCAGGGTCTTCTGAAAAAAAACCGCAGGACCTTCGAGGCCCGGGTTGAAGGAGGCTGAAGTCTGTTTTGGGGCAAGGCCGGGTAAGACGGAAGTAGGGTTTAGGGTTTATAGGGTTATAGGGCTATAGGGGTTTAGGGGTTTAGGGGTTTAGGGTTTAGGGTGTAGGGACAGGAAAGGCTACGGACTACAAACAAGTCAACAAACAAGTCAAAGTTTAGGGTTGGGGCTTTCGGGTGTAGGGTTTTGACGGTTGGGGGCCGGGGGTTGAGCGGTTGGGTTTTGAGCATTTCAGGGTTGAGGGTATCCTCACCCCAAGGCCTGATACCCCGATCGCTTTAAACATCGTAAGCTCTCAACCGCTACAAGGACAGCCGGGATCTTAGGATAAGGCCCTTACACTTTTGAGTGCCCTTAATCTATAATCTAGGGGTCTAAAGAAACTCCTATTTTGGGTTTTTTGCCCAAAAAAACCCTAGTCTAATTATCAAGGCCGGGCCCCTATGCCAATCCCCAAAGCCCTCAAACCCTCTCTGAAGCCCCAAACCCTATGCAAGACCACGGCCGCCCAAAGCAAAAGCCTCTTACAGTGAGGAAGCCTGGGTTCCCCGATAGCCCCTTAATAATCGACAGAACATCAAAAAACAGCAGTCATCGTCTTCATAATCATAATGTCAAGAGGTAGTGATGGCGACGATGATGATGATGGTGATGGTGATGATGATGATGATGATGATGATATTAACAACAACAAAAATCATTACCCTATTCGATGTAAAAAAGGAGATCCCCAAGATAAAACAACAAGGCAAAAGGGTACTGCTTAGAGACCTAGAAGCTTGATGGCCTCCCTCGATGGGACCTCCGGCAGTGTCCGCGCTGAAAGGTCGTCACTTGGGATGGTCTTGGTCATGAGGACCTGCTAAATAGGAGTCTAGGGCTCAGCCACAGAGCCCGTTGCGTATATTCAGTATACTCAACACTGAGGCTTATACAAAACGGAGCCTTGTAAACGGCTTTGCTTTGCGGCCACAAGTTGCTGGGTACACTTTGCGGCTGCGGCTTATGATAAATCCATCTGGCAACCAATGGTCGCTTGAACATATGAGAAAAAGAGAGGAAGCATATGTAGCTAAGGCCCCCGCAATGACGCTAGTGAACCGCAAGAATGGGTAGTACTGGCAGAAAGCAGTGTGGCTCAACATGGGGAAGAGCTGGGGTACAACATGAGCATTAGTGAACTCAACATTGGGAACCGGAGCAGACGCGTGTCAAGAAATAACCTTAAGCCAGCGAAAACCAGTACACAACCAACCTCTGAAGGATATTATCTGCACAACCAACCTGTGAAGGATGTTTTCTGAACTTCAACCACAGCCAGCAAGACTAGTCCCAGAAAGACCGGGAGCAACATGAGCAACAACATCAGTATGAAGACCAGGCCAAGAAGCCCCATTAATCATTAACTCTGCAAGGGCCAAACTTGGGAAGACGGTGAAGAGAAACGGTGCTCTAGATAAAATTACCATAAGGGGTTTTGGGGCCTTAGATAGCTTGTTCCCACAAGGATCTTCCTAGAGTGCAGGGAGGTTATTACAACTTCCATGTCTTCGGAAGTTGAGGACGGGAGCCAACAAGCCTGGTTCCGACTTGAACATATTCAGGGTTCAGTCAAACTGCTCTGACTTCTTACCTGTGCTGCGAACTAGGAAATACCTAAGCTCTAAAACCTGAATATCGTTGGTTTTGCCGGTACGGCTAGGGCTTGGGGCTATGCTGTTTGTTCGCTCCAAGGGAAGTCACAATCATGAAATCGCTATCTCCATCGGGACTCACATATCTACCCTAAGCCCCAACTCGAACACAATATGTGCGTTCAAGAACGAGTGGCTTCCGTCTTGCGAGGTTTAGAGTCTAGAGCTTTGGTGTCGGATATAGTTTGAATCCCCGATCATTCGCATCGTGACCCTTGTCGGAAGATGATATTATGGGAAGAGAGGGAGGCTGCTTAGAAGCCGGCCGGGCTTGCAGCATGTTGACGAAGAGGCTGTAGAGTTCGAGAGAAATGTGCCGAGGCCTATGTAGATTATGTCGTGCTTCGGACCCAGTACACCGAAACCCCAATCACCAGAGACATAAAGCCCTGGAGCCACAGACCCTAAACCCCCGAAGCACTAAACGCTAGAGCCTACATTCCGTACATCAGGGGCTTGAGCTCATGCTGCCAGGTGGCACAAAAAAGGCCACAGGGCGCCCAAAATGCAATCCCCAACATGAAGGAGTCCTGCTGCAGATTTTGGTAGCTCTTTGAAGCAGGGTCGCTTTTAGGGTCCTTCTTATAAGGGTGCCTCGACCCCGGATGCCACGAGTTTTTGGGTATCAGTTAAGGTTTAGGGTTTACGTTTAGGGTTTAGGGCAGTTTAGGGTTTAGGGTTTAGGGGGTATCAGCCTGAAGATTCAAGCAACCAAACCATCCCAAAGCCAAACCCCAGACACATTCCCAAGACCAACTCCATCCTCAAACCCCAAACGAAATGACCTAAAACCCCCCCAATCCTAGCTACCTTCCTGAAGCAGGTTCAAAAAAAACCCTAAACCCCTAAACCCTATCCCCTAAACCCCTAAACCCTAAACCCGAAACCCTAAACCCCTAAACCCTAAACCCCTAAAACCCCAAGCCCTAAACCTCTAAACCCCTAAATCCCGAAACCCTAAACCCTAAACCCCTAAACCCAAAAACCCGAAACCCTAAACCCCTAAACCCTAAACCCCTAAAACCAGCTTGCTAAGTAGGCCGTGGCGCCCGTCGCCCAAGACGTCTCACCCAGCTCGAGACTAGAGCCGGCCCGAGGCCTGCTAAAAGAGGGTTTCGGGGTTTAGGGCTTAGGGTTTTAGGGTTTAGGGTTTTAGGGGGTTTAGGGGTTTAGGTTTTTAGGGTTTAGGGGTTTAGGGTTTTAGGGGTTTGGGGGTTTAAGTTTTTCGGGTTTAGGGGTTTAGGGGTTTAGGGTTTGGGGGTTCAGAGTTGGTTTAGGGGTTAGGGGTTTAGGGGTTTAGGGTTTAGGGGTTTAGGGGTTTAGGGGTTTAGGGTTTAGGGGTTTAGGGGTTTAGGGGTTTAGGGTTCCTTTTAAAGGGCCCCTAGATTAGTAGGACTCAGCTGGGCTTACGCGCGGTTTGGGGTTTAGGGTTGTCGTTAGGGTTCAGGATCTTTATCATCATTTTGCTCTAAGGGTGCAGGGTTTAGGGCTTCTCATGCGTTCTATTCGGGTTTCAATTGGGGGTTTCCCAAAATAGGGGACCCTAATATAGTACCCTAAATAGTAGGATCCTTATTATAAGGACCCCAAAATAAGGTACCCCAATTTTCCGCAAGTCCCAATTCTGTAAAGGTTTAAGAAGGTTATGTGAGGATTCTGCAGTCTGTGGTTCTGGAAGGGTTGTCTAAATAGGTTCCGGGCTCTGAAGTGTCTGTTTCAGGGTAACCTACTTTCTGCTCGGGATCCTAGAATCAGACCCTGGTAAACAACAAGAAGGTACTACAAGGGTCAAGGATGTAGGGTTTAGAGAACTTTGCAAGCCGGCTTTTGCGAGACTGTTGGGTCTAATTAAAGGACGTCCCTTCAAATGAATCCGACGGTGCGGCTGGAGCGGTAGACACGTTAGATCCTAGATCCCCACAGCGCCAATACCTTTGGCCTTCAACACCTCAAATGGCATGCTGAATCAGTGAACCCTGTACTCGAAAGTCCTACTAAGTTTCGGGGGTATTGCGAGGTGTTCGGTGTTCGAAAGGCTCTTCACCCTACACCCCAGAGCCTTTGCCGAGGTCGTCCATGATGTTGTAGACCTGACCGTTCAGGGTATCGGCTATTTCCGGCTTCATAGAAAAAATAATCTATGCTTCGGTTTTGCTTACAGGCTTAGTAGGTATTTCTCGGATGAGGGCTCGGGTTCGAGGGAGTTGGCTCGCAGTACAGTTCTTTTGTAGCGAGCAGGCGATCAGACACCTGGACCTCGTCAGTGGCAAAAGGTCAAACCAAAAGTAAAAGCGGGTACCAGGTTTTGCGCCAAAGAACACCGAACACTGTGCCGCGAGACCTCGTGGCCACCGTATTCAGAAGCACGGCTTTCGCGTTGCTCCCTGCAATCGGCGCCAGGATTCCACCGGCGAGCGCCAGAATGTAGAAAAGCACCGGGTGTCCCCAGGAGCCGGCAGAGGAAAAGAGGAACATAAACCTGGGTTTAGGGTTTAGGGTTTAGGGTGAACATAAACCTGCATCAAAGCACAATCCCTGGGGCTCCAAGTATACAAATATGACCTACTTTGGGTTCTAAAGTCTGTAAATAGTACCTACTTTGGCCTATTTGGAGTCCCAGGGAATCTCTCCCCAGAAGCTATGACAAACATGCCATCATAAAGACAAAAATGGTGGTATAGCACTAATTTAGACCAGCCAGCGCGTAGGCTGCACACATTTCTGTTGGATATCACCTACACCCCAAAACTCCTAGATCCTAAACGAGGAAACCCCAAAGTTGACACCATGGGAATCGCTACTCAAAGCAAAACCACTTCTGCAACCCTACCTTGAAGTATCATAACCTACCTTTTTTGTAGGTTCTTACTATAGACCCTAATACAGAATTCATAGGGACCCTACATACAAGGAGGCTTTGGTAGTTTAGTGTAAGGTAGTTATCAAGCAAACTCACCTCCTGAACCCGAAACCCTAAACCCTATAAACCCTAAACCGTAAACCCTAACCCCTAAGCCCCTAAAGCCTAAACATCCCTAAACCCTAGACCGTCAACCCTAAACCCTAAACCCTAAACCCCTAAGACCCTAAACCCTAAACTAAGCCCCTAAACCCTAGAACGTCAACCCTAAACCCCCAAGACCCCCTGAGCCCCCAAACCCTAAACCCCTAAGAACCCCCCAAGCCCCTAAACCCCTAAGACCCTAAGCCCCTATAAGCCCCTAAGCCGGGAAGCGGTAGCATCCCGCCCCACACGGTGAGCCCCATGAGCCAGGCTTGCAGTCGTTTATCTCTTCTGTACAAATGCCTGGGTTCATGGTGGTTCTAGGGTTTATAAGGGTCTTAGGGGTTCGAGGCTTTTGGGTCTAGGTTGAGGGTTCAGGGTACAAATGCCTGGTTTTTGGGGGGTTCTAGGCTTTAGGCTCTAGGTTGAGGGTTGAGGGTACAAATGCCTGGTTCTAGGGGTGTTAGGGTATACTGTCTGGGTGTAGGGTTTCGGGTTTCGGGTACATGGTGGGCTTTGGGCTTAGGGTCTACGGTGTAAGGGTTGCCCGGGCCAGGATTCGGGTTGAACGGTTACAGCTCCCAGACTGTGGACTTCGCTGTGGTTTAAGGTTCACAGTAGGGTTTAAGGGATTAGGGCTTAGGGGTTTAGGGTTTAAGGGATTAGGGTAGCTTGGGGTTCCATGCTGCGCATGCCTGGAAGGAGTATGGGCGTCAGGATCAGGGTCAACCGTAAAACCCCCAAACCATGTTTAACCTTGAACCCAAAACCATGGGGGAAGATGAGGGCTGGTAACTGGTTCCCTGTTGGGGCCATATTGAAAATGATCATTTTTAATCCTTCTTAGGGTTTCATTATAACAAAAATGTAAAATTGTATCCAACAAGGACCCAGGTAAAGGTTCTTGCATTATTGGGATTCTACGTTCAAGCCCGTTGTGTTGGTAGGGTTTCGGTCTATTCAAGTTTGCTCATACCTGCAATGAGTTCAGTGTTTCAGTAGCTCTTGGACCATGAAGCCCAAAGCAAGAAAGAACTTTAAACCCTAAGTCCTACGTACTAAGCTGCTAAGAACGATCATCATCATTAAGACCCCAATTCATATGTAGGGCCCCACATAGCAGGTTCCTTCTTGTAGGGAACCCGAAATTGCGACGCGAAACCTTGAACCTCATGAGGCTTGGGCTCTCGATCAGGCACCTAGGGCTGATCTTGTTTAGAGCATACTTTTAGGGCTTACGGGTAAACATGAGGTTGCACTTATTAATAACATACGATTACCGTCAAGGTAAAAACACAGAACCTCAGTTCTTGGTGGTGCACAGTGCTGTTTCAACCGGTGCCGCAACAAGGATGAAAGAGAGGGGCCCGACTTTTATAGTGCTCATCAGATCGGCATCTACAGTACTACATTCCTGAACAGCGTCCTATCTCCGAGCTGCAACAGAAAAACAAACATTATCCGGGATTTGGTGAGTCTCTGTACATTGTGTACGTTCAGGCAGTGAGGAGCCCTGGGGAGCAAGATTGTCAATTAAAAAATGCTCAAGCGTTTATATGGAAGGCGCCCTGAAATAACCGAGGCGCTGTCCCAGCTTCCCTCCAATCGCAGTGCCGGTGAAGCAGCCCACGCCAAAGCTAAAAAGGACCGTTGTGGCCCCTGGAACGCCCATGTTCCTCGAAGAGTTTAGGGTTTATGGGAAGAGCTTTGCGCTGAAAGCTCAAAGGCAGTGGGATGGAGAGGATGGGGATTACAAGCCCCAGAAGCCCAGCTCAATATGTGGCAGGCAACTGTGCTCATACAACATCATATAACCGGAGCACTGCACAGGGTTCGATTCTGGCGAAGGTTCGAGGAGGATACAAGGAGAGAACACCGAAGCCAAAGGGGGCCCGATGTTTCGAAGTGGTTCAAACCGACATGCCATATCTTGGCCCCTTGCAAAACGAGAAATACTCTACTTTAAACTACCACTACCGATGTTTTGGAAGGTTTTGATTATACACCGATATGTAGATAAATAGACATCATAGGGGCCCTTCAAAAAAGTGGTTTGGGTTGTGGTAGTTCAAGGTATTGTATGGTAACCTTCGCGAGAGGGGCATTACATAGAGCAACTTTACAACGAAAACTTTAAGGCTTGCTAAGGGTCAGCCGCCAGCCTGAAGGGCCACACTGGAAACACTGGCTCCCAGGCTTTACTGTTCATTGAGGATCCATGTGCCCAAGCCCCAACGCACCTAACGTAGGGACTACTTTAAGGCCAAAGTATCTACTCTTTGAAACCTTCTCGAACCCTTATAGCAGACCCTCAAAGACCCTTAAAGGGGTAGGGCCTCGGCTGAGCAAGTAAGGAGATCAACAGTTCACCCTAACCCTCCAGGTACCTACTATTTAGGGTCCTAGGGGCTCTAGTACCCTCTATAGTAGGTACCTGGAGGGTTAGGGTCTGGACTGCAGAAGTTTATATCGGAAAATTCTAGGCGAGGCTCGCGTTGGTGGCCAGGAAGTCGGCAAGAAAAGTGCCGATCACAGCCCAGGGAACGCACCCAAAGATGCCTCGACCACGGCGCAGCAGAACTGTGAATGTTTGGGGGGCGGGTCCACAGATAACGAAGTTTCAGATGAACACTTTAGGATGCTTGGTGGATTTCCCCGTGGCCTACAATGCACAGGCGTGCACGATTTCGAGCAGACTACAAATTTTCTGCGATATAAAACCATTATACTTTCAGGTTACTGCATTATCACAGGCAGTAAAAGAGAGAGAAACGGAAAGAAACGGAAAACAAAAAAAACATAGAGAGAGAGAGAGTGTGTGTGTGTGTAATCCTGCAATGCACGCATCATACGAAGCCCAAGCCAAAGGATAACCCTGAAGCCGAAGCCCCTCAACCCTAACTCCAAGCCCTAAGCCTCCAAACCCTAAACCTCGGTGTGGGGACTCGTAGAGCCCAACGGGTAGAACACTTAGCTCCGTGTAAGGTTTCTGGTTTAGGGCCTTTCTCTCTTAGATGTAACTTTTCGGCTTGTTCAGCACAGTGTTGTACTCTTTTTGGCTCCGAAAACAGCAAATCTCTGCAGAGGGTTGAAAAACAGGCATCTTAGTTATAACTTTCTTCTTGGTATCTCTAGCATCAAGCCACTGCCTGTTTATGGTGTTGCTTTAACTTTTTCTCCCTAGGGTTTTCGTCTTCGGTCAAGGGTTCCTGCTGGATTCACTCCTTAAGGTTTTCGTTTTCGGGAAAAGGTTCCTGCTGGATTCAATCCTTAGAATTTTCGTCTTCGGGAAAAGGTTCCCGCTGGATACACTCCTTACCCATACGCTCCATAGTCGTTCCTTTTTGAGATGCCTTATAGTATCCGAAACATAAACCACAAAAAGGAACTATTTCGGAGCCTCTGGGTAGAGATTTCGCCTTGGGTAGTCACTGCTTGGGGTTTTCGTCTTGGGTCAAAAGTTTCCTGCGGGATTCACTCCTTAGGGTTTTCCTTTTCGGTCAAAGGTTCCTGCTGGATAAAGGTTCCTTCCGGATTCACTCCTGCGCGCATGATTGTCTGAATGAGCTCGTTCCCTCCTCTTATGCAAAGCCTGACTGCCGGGTTGGTTGAGGCTAAGTGGGGTAGGTGGAGTAGTGGGGGTAAGCGGGGTGGAAAAAGTTACATCTAAGAAAAAAGGTTACATCTCGGAGAAAAAAAGTTACAACCAAGCCTGCTACCAGCCCAACGATCCCTTCTGAACTTCTGATTCTGGTTGAACACAGACAGCAAAATCAAACATCCATGGAAGGTTTCTAAATTCGAGTCCCTTTTTTTCGGTCCCCAAGAATAGTATTTTCTAAATCGCAGGCCCCTTTAGGTCCCCCACAATCGTATGGCACCCTTATAGGAATGACCCTAAGAGGGACCCGAGTTTTGAGAACTACCCATGTGGAGAGCAGCTCGAACTCGACGCAGCCTGTGCTAAACCGCCAGCCCGGACATTCAAGCCCAAAGACGGCCCTTATAGATCGTAATTAGCTCTGAACTTAAACCCTAAACCCTAAAACCCCCAAACCTTAAAACCCCTAAAACCCTTAAAACCCCTAAAACCCAGTGACTCTGCCTTGCAGACATGTCAGGATCACTGTAGGTCTCGCCAGCGCAGAGCACAAGGAGGTGCAGTAATTCGAGGGCTCGTCCAATTCAGCCTCCTCGATCTTGTTTGGCTCCTTTTGGAGGACGAACCTGAGCCCGGAGGCTTCAGATAATCATAGTAATAATAGTAGTAATCATAGTAATAATAATAGTAGTAATAGTAATAATAACAGTAATAATAATAGAAAAATAATAATACTAGTGATAATAATAGTAATAGCAATAATGATAATAAGTTGGAGGCCGGTTTCGGCATCCTACAAGGGGCTCTCTGACTGATATGGAGTTCCTCGGTCTTCCTCTGCGGTTTCGGCCGCCTCATCTTTCATACCGCCAGACCTATGCAGCCCACTCCGAACTACGGAAGCTTTGAACATCAAATTCGGGCCAAAAGCTGTTAAGTCTTAAGTTAAAGACCATTCTAATCCCGTAACCAGCAACATCGGTCTCTGCAGACCGCTTCCTCGCGAGCTTCAGTTCACGTGGATACTGGGTCGCTAAGCTTTGCATTGCATGGTTCAGAAATGAAGAATGGCATGTTGCCTAGAGCCCGTTCCCCGACACTCTAAGGCTCAACCGCATGTAAGCCCAAATTCCTGCCCGATATGGCACAAAAACAACTGTAGACCCGATGCAACCCCCAAACATGAAACCCAAGGGGCTTGATAGGCTAGGGTTTAGGGTTTAGGGTTGGGTACGGTTGATGCTACCCTCAACCCTAAACATGGAGTCTATAGGGTTCAGGATTTTAGTCCTCGGCTTCCATGTTCAACTCACCTTCTTCGCAGAAACCCTGAACCCTGAATGCTAAGCCCGAGGGTTTGGCTTTAGGGTTTAGGGTTCGGGGTTCAGGGTTGAGGGTTTGGGGGCCTAAACCCTGAACCCTAAACCCTCAACCCCACTAAGCCCAAGGGGCAAGAGGAGGGTGATGCCCAGGCCGGCGGCCCCAACCAGTGCAAAAGGAGCTCGCCAGCCAGCCGTGGCGCCCAGAAAGCCGGCCAAAGCCTGGGCAGAGGTTTATATATAGGAATATATATATATATATATGTATATATATATGTATATATCTGCATATACATGTGTATATATATATATGTGTGTATATATATATATATATGTATATGTATATATGTATATATGCATATATGTACATATGTATATATGTATATATGTATGTATCTATATATATATATATAGATCGATAGTATATGAGGGTTCCTATAAGATATCTGAGAAGGGTTCCTTTAGGGTTTCTTTAAGGGGTCCTACAAGGGTTCTGCTCCTTCGAAAGGCTCTTGCAAGGAAGCCTTGCAGTAACTTAGTAACCCATTACCCATAGGGGTAAAGGGGCCCTTCTTCTCGTTGTAACTGTTGGTTCGCTAGGCACAAGGTCTAAGGTCAAGGCCCCTGGGACTCGGTCCTGTTCATTTTGGGTTTAGGGTTTAGGGCTTAGGGTTTAGGGTTTAGTCCACTGTGAAACCTTTCACAACTGTAAAATAAAATGCTGCCACTGTGCTTGGAACCCTGGAAGCCATAAGCAAAAAATCCCCTTATTGCGCTTCCTCGCCTGTCCAATGGCGGGCCCCATGCCGGAGATCACGGCCAGCATTGCGATAGCATGAGGACGCTCCTCCGCCGGATACCTCAGAGAATCTCGCATACACCGTTCAAGAAAACATGTCTGTATGAGAATAATATATTCACATGCTAGGATCGCGCTTAACATACTTGTGCAGGTGGATACACACACACACATATATATATATGTATATGTATATATATATATATCCAAACACTCCCAAACCGCAAACCCGAGGCCTTAAACCCTAAACCCTAAACCCCCAAGAAATCGAAGGAGCATATCTCCGATGATTGCGAAACTGGCCGGCAGAAGGCCACCCACCGCGGCACCGACGGCCGCGCGGCAGAAAAGTAAAGAGCCTCGATGCTATGGCGTTTTAATTGGGTTTACGGTGGTACAATGTTTGGGGTGTATAGGGGCTGTCTCACTGAATCGCACCCTCGCATAAACTGCAGGCCTTTAGATACGGCCCACTGCGCTGAACCCTAAACCCTATATAAACCCTAAACCCCCAAACCCTAGACCCTGAAATGGCACTGCCGAAAGCCCTCCGACTACAGAATGGCAGTCTAGGAGTCTAGGAACACCCCCTTCAGCCAAGCCCCCAGTGTCAGATTACAAATCCAGCCGGCCCATTGGCCTCTAAGTAGTTCTTTTTTGTGGTTTATATTTAGAATCCTACAAGGTAATCCCAAAAAGGAACTGCTTAGGGGTCTATGGGTAGGCCCAGACCTCGACGTGAATCAGCGCACTCCAAACCCAGCAAACATTTAAGCGAGTAAACCTCGAACTTCGCACTCACGATATCTCACAAGGCTACGGTGGTTCACAAACAGACGGCGACAGCAGGCATACAACATCCCCCAGAATCTGGGCCCAAAGCCCCAAACTTTTAGAGCCCTAAATTCGAAGGGAAAACCCTAAACCCCGAGCCCCAAACTGGCTAAAACCCTACAACCATTAACACAACCCTATAACCCTAAAAAAAACAACAACAACAACAACAACAGAACTTATAAGAAACAAAAACTCCGCCGAGGAGCTAAAGTTAGGAGCCCGCGAGTTCGCTAGCGTTCCGCAAGCGCCGACGAGCATGCAAATGGAGACCAAGGTGGTCCTGTTCCAGGGCTTAGGCTTTCTAACGGGGTTTGGGGTTTAGGTTCGAATCTAGGCTAAACCCTAAACCCTAAACCTTGTTTAGGGTGCAACTGGAGACCGCTGTGGTCCTGTTCCATCAGAGTTTAGGGTTTATAGGGTATATCCGGGTTCAGGGTGTAGTTTTCAGGGTTTGGGGTTTAGGGTAATCTAATTGGGGTTTGGGGGGTTTAGGGTTATCTAGTTCATACGTCTTTCACATTTTCCTTTATATAGTGGTTATACAAGGTTTGTTTTCAATAAGTCCACATTTCAGTGGTTAGGGCTTGCTGGCTTCGGTTTGTGAGTTTTGAGTCATGCTGGGGGCTTTGATGTGTGGGTCTTGGGTCTGGGGTTCGGGGTTTAGGGGTGTAGAGTGAGAGAGTCTATTAGGGGCTTTGGGCATTGAGGTTTAGGGTTTGGGGTNNGGGGGGGGGGGGGGGGGGGTGGTGTTAAGAGTTTATTCAAAAACATCGGGCTTTGTCTCTGGGCGGGATCAACCCTGAACTGAACACTCCCACATCCCTGCAGAAGGTAGACCCCACATCTTACAGACCACCAGGGACGCGAATCAACCCGAAACGTTAGTAGAACGCAATTCCCCTAAGGGTCCATGTACTC
>CAJNJA010023642.1:21094-33239 GCA_905231915.1 Symbiodinium necroappetens | reverse complement strand
TTCTTATCCAGCAGATGCACTGTAATTATTCAGGCTTCTACATTAAAGGGCTCTGGGGTTTCGGGCTTAGGGTAGGGATTACGAGGATCCAGGGTCCAGGGTTTACAGTAGGGCCGCCCATCAAAACTTCCTAAGCCCTAAACCCTTAACCCAAAACCTTAGTTGCTGAGTTCATAGGCCCCAAAAAGTGTACACTTTCAGTTTTATAGTGGGTGCCATTATCCCAAAAAGTGTAAGGTGTATCCACTCAGCTACTAAGAAACCGATGGGTTCAGAGCGCCTTGCGCGAAGGTCATGGCTGGGGGCTCGCATTCAAATTCGAGCATCGAGCCAGGCAGCTTTCACCTATTGGGCTTAGGGTTTAGGGCTTAGGGCTTAGGGTTTAGGGGTTTAGGGGTTTAGGGTTTAGGGTTTAGGGGTTTAGGGTTTTAGGGTTTAGGGTTTAGGGTTTAGGTAACTCTTGACGGGAAAATGAACTGTGAACTCACCCCAAACATTAACCCTGAACCACGAAACCCTCATCCTCAAGAAACTAACCCCCACAACACCAAACCCCTACCAGTAAAGGCTTGTAGCAACCCTGAAATTTTACCCCGCACACCACCCTGCATAGTATGGCTGAACACCTAAACCCCAAACCCTGAAACTTAAACCCTGCTCGCTAAATTTGAATCTGCAGCTGCCTGCTGTGTGGCATCGAGCTTCTTCAGGAGAGCAGAGGAAGAGGTGTTGACCTCGACGGCTGAAACCTATCATACATATAGGTCTAGGATTGGGGTTTCGGGTTTGTAGTTAGAGATCAGACATCATTGTAGCAGGTACCTCGTTTGTGGCTTCACATGTATCGTCGCCTTTCATTCGCCTCATGAGTTGCTAAGTATTTCATTTTTTTATTAGGTGACTACTGCCGTTTTAACTAGTCTTACTCGCAGATCCTCCTCGTGCTCCTCGTGCTCGTCTTGCTCCTCCTGCTGCAACCTCTGCTGCCCCTGGAAGACGACGACCGCCCAAAGACGAACCCACTGCGGGATTAGGTTTTGTGATTGTCTGGGATTGCGAAAGGTGCGATGGATCAACGAACCACCAAGGATGAGGCCTGGATTAGTATCCTCCCATATCCCTAGATAACTATGCCTATGCCATAAAACAATACTCCCAAAAACCTCTTCTGTTTCTCAGGGTCCCTGTGTTTCTACTCGAGTCCGGCTTGCTTCCTGGGTTCTTCATCTACATGCTGCTCTTGAGCAACTACAGAGCCGTCTTTACAACCCGTTGTATCAGAAGATGGGCCGCAATGTTAACCATGTAAAACCGACAGAAACCTGTTAGACACCCTGCAAAACCTAGGTAACAGCCCTAGATACTTACTTCCCCAATACGCCAGGGAAATAAAAGGTTAAACTCTCAGATTACTACTAAGTTATAAGAACCCAAACGGTTTAAAGGTCGGGTATTGGGGAACTAAGATATGGATGACCTGGGCAGTTGCTTATGCTGGACCATTAATCCGAGACCCTCAAATCCCCAAACCCCGAAAACGCTGAACTACGCTGCGCAATACTTCTGTAGAAATCCTCAACTTTGCCAAAACTCTATCAAAACTCCTGAATCTCAACTGTGCTTCTCCTTTGTAAGTAGCAGACACTGCAGCTAACTTGCGGCTAGCAGCTGCCAGTGCTTGAGATTCACGCTCTTTACGCTCTGGAGGTTCAGGTTTTAGGGTTACGTGGACCCCAGAAGTATGTAGAACAATGGCCTTGTATGGGTTCTGGGCCATTATTTTACCTGCTTTTGGGGGTTTAGGGAAAAGCAGAAACCCAATGGTCGAGCGTAGACTGACCACAGAATGCATTTGAGCCGCAGCTTCTGCCCGCTTCTCCTGGCAAAACCCGTCACTAAGCCCGAAACCCTGAACCCTAAACCCTAAAACCTAAACCCTAAACCTTAAACCCTAAACCCTAAACCCTAAACCTTAAACCCTAAACCCTAAACCTTAAACCCTAAACCCTAAGTCCCAGAGCCGATAAGCCCCAAGCAGCCAAGCACAACTCCTCGAGCATGGGGCCATCGAAGCAAGTAACAAACCCTGGAGGGTTTAGGGTCTAGGGGTTTAGGGGTTTAGGGGTTTAGGGTTTAGGGGTTTAGGGTTTAGGGTTTAATATATGTGACCCAGTCACAGACCCAGTGCTTGGAAGCAACAGCTCAATAGTCCAAGCTCAGATGCAGATGGACAATGAAGCTTGGATCTGTGGAGCTCTCTGGACATAGTTTGCTCAGCAGCTGCAGGCACAGCTATTATGCATCGACTCGAAACTCACTACGGCTAAACTTCTGGTGAACAAAACTTCCGTGTAACCGCCCATAAACCTGCAAAGACTCAACAGCTCGGCAACTTGTGAAGCCACTGCCTGAATGGTTTAGGGTTTAGGGTTTGGGGTACCTCTAATTCCCCCAAACCTTATAACAGCAGAGATTACGTGAGGTTGGTGTTCCAGAACGGTTGGACCCCCTAAACCCTCAACCTCGGACTAGCGCAGACATGTAATGTAAGGTCCAGGTCAAAACCGTAAGGTCAGCAGTCTCGTGAGATACTCGTATAACCAAAATATAACTACCTTAAGGACGAACTGAACCCTAAAAGCGTTGAAGGTTCATATACCATATAGGGATAGTGTGAGGCTATGTGGCCCCTACCTTTAAGGGTCATTTCGTCCCTAAGGTCGTAGAACCAGCTGCTGAAGTAGCCAGCGAGCCTTCGTCGGGGCTTGGCACTACAGCGAGATTCAAAACCATATTGTAGAATGGCTACCATTGAAATCCGCAGAGGCATATTTACCTCTACCGCCTCAAAACTTCAGATGCCCATGCTTACATTGCCTACCTACCTGCCTGCCTACCTACCGACCGACATACATTATTACACATTGCATTTCCTTATGCTACCTTACATTGCAGTCGGTTACATCACGCAACATGACATGACATTCTAGCAAGGTCTGGTATCACCGCAGAGTTTCCGAAACACCCTAAAACCCTAAACCCTGAATCCTAAACCCTAAACACCCTACACCCTAAACCCTGAACCCCTAAACACCCTAAACCCTAAACACCCTAACAATTTACCTTAAAACCCTCAACCCTAAACGCCCTAAACCCCAAAATCGTAAACACCCTAAACACCCTAAACCCTAAACACCCTAAACACTAAACACCCTAAACCCTAAACTCTCAAACCCTAAAACCCTAAAACCCTAAACCCTAAGCACCCTAAAACCCTAAACCCTAAAATCCTAAACACCCTAAACCCTAAAACTCTAAGACCCTAAACGCCCTATAAACCCTACATCCTAAAACCCAACACCCTAAAACTCTAAGACCCTAAACGCCCTATAAACCCTAAATCCTAAACCCCCAAAACCCTAAGACCTGGCAGCTCCCTCCTCGGAGCCGCCCGGCCCGGCTGTGGCCACCGCCTTGCTCTGATAATGTAGGGGCCTTATAAGAATTAGAATAGGGTTTAGGGTATAGGGTTTAGGGTTTAGTTTAGGGTATAGGGTTTAGGGTTTTGAGCTCCTTTATAGTAGTATTGTTATAAGAAGGAGCCCGAACAGTGATATTGGTAAATATTGAGGCTTCTATGGTACTGGGAAGATCAGGGGCACCGATGCAAGGCTATAAGTTATAGTCCTCATCACCTTGCTTATAGCCCGAAGAACCTGTATTCTAAGTCCCATGATCAAGTCAGTGGGGGGGCAGAATTGAGGGGGGATTTGGAAGGGTCTGATGTTCGGATGTTGGGGTGTCCATCTTCGGAATACGGTATGGGGTTTGGATGCATGCGGGTTTGCGCTTGGGTTTTGCTGCTTAGGGCAATTATTTTTGCTTCTACCTGCTTGGACAGCTACTTACAGATGTCACACGCAGCTTAATTCATTAATCTTGTATGGGAGTTTTGCCAGAATTAGCACAGCTACCACCGTACTTCTGCAGAAGATCTCCCCTGAAGCCCAAAATCGAACTCCGGATACATGAGCTTTCAAGTGAGCGCGCTGCTTGGAGATGTGGTGACTGTGTTGTGTGAGGCGCAAGCTTCGTAGGAACGTTAATGCATCACGAGTGCTCCTCTGATGTCGGTCAAGGGGCTTACCTCTGGTCTCCATTGTAGCTCTTTTCTTGGTTAGCCAATTCTATGTTACAGGATCCAAAACACAGAATCTATCTATCTATGTATTTATCTATCTAACTATCTATCTATAAACCTATAAATCTATCTATCTATGTACCTATCTATCTGTCTATCTATCTAAGTGTCTACACACTGTACATATATATATATACATGTATAATATGTGTGTGTATATATATATACACACACACTCAACCCAACCATGTATAAACTCGAAACTTAAGCCCAAATCCAGAACTACATCCTTTGCCTGTGCAGAAACCCTGAGCAAACATGCACCGAGTCTCCACACTATACTTGCAATCACCCCCTGCCCGAAAACCTTGATTGATAAGGCGTGGAGGCATTTCAGGTTGTCAGCCATCGAACACAAGACAAACCTCAAACTGTGAAACCTGTGCAAATGCATAACTTCTGCAAACAAATTGTAACGTTTCAACTCGGTGGGCCCTATACACCCTGCAAAACCTCCACACTTCTCAACCCTGTAGAATTCAATGACCTCAAAGTTCTTGGCCTCCTCCATGGCCTTTGCGAAGCAAAGTCTCCAACGTTCCAGTGCCACCTTGGCAATTTTCGGGACCACTCCAAACCCTCGGAGGGAATTGGATTCTGCACCATGTATGGTGTGGTGCGTTTAAAGGTGATGCGTTGAACATTCTAATTGAAATCAAAAACGCTAAGAGCAGTAGGAGCTGCTAGAAAGTGGGAATGCCATGAGCAGTACTAGCAGCTGTAGCTGGCTATAGCTGCCTCATGATGATGCCGTCGGGTTCAAAAACTTGCGCCGCAGGGTTCCAAAGAGCAGGCAAGTCAAGTAGTAGTAGTAGTAGTAGTAGTCGTCGTCGTCGTCGCCGTCGTCGTCGTAGTAGTAGTAGTGGTTGTTGTTGTAGTGGTGGGAGTAGTACTATGTAGTACTAGCTACTAGTGGTAATAGCATGGCGGTGGTGGTGCTGCGGTACTGGACGTGGCACTGATACGGAGAGTGCCAGCGTCGTTCCCGCAACAGCACGGCGCAGTATACATCAACGCACACCGTTTGCGAGGCGATTCTGTAACATGTACATGCGCTACTGCCGACCTTGAACATTGAACTCCAGATCCCCTACGAAGCACAGAGTTCTGATAGTCACGCTCATAGACGACATATGTATATATATATATGTATGTATGTATGTATGTATGTATGTATGTATGTATGTGTATACAGATATATACATGGTTTTGTACGCATACATACATACATACATACATACATACATACATACATACATACGTGCATACATACATAGACAAATAAATACATAAATGCACACATACATAATTCATCATGCATCCATCCATTGTCCATCCATCCATCCATGCATGCTTGCGGGCAAGCACACACGGCATACATACATTTGCACACGCAGAATGAACTCCCAAGGTCAAAACCAAGGTACCACTTCTGAATGGACCATGATTCGATTGCAAAACATATGCAGGATGTTGGCCAGTAAACTCGACTTCGGTCCACACGAAAACCTATCACTCAAATTCATGATTTGGTCTTGGTATTCGGAGTTCGGCTCAAGCTGCAGGGTATAAACCCAGGACCGAAGCATAGGCTTGAAACTTAATCGAAAAAATCATGAACACGAATGCCTGCGGATGTGCGTATCCGTTGCTAAAGGTCAGTACCAAAGTCAAACAATTTTCAAGAGTCTCTGATCTTCAAGCAAAAATGGACCACGGTCCGCCAAGCGACCTTCTCCATGTCGGGCCGATCAGTCGCTCTGGCCTTCGCAACGTTGAATGTTGAGCAGAGGGACATCACGGGCAGGTGTCCATGTTCCGCATTCGTAACTATTTAGCTGTAAATCTCGGCTCCATGAAACTTCGGATCTAACCACCGTTGACGCGATGCATGCAAGGTATAGGGATGACGGCCCAAGGCTCAGGGCTAATTAATCCACATGCCTATGGCGCTGTGTCGTGCCAGGAACCCTGGGCTCATTCTTGCCTAAAGGCAGCTGCGAACAGAGGGAGCAAAGGTGCAGATCATGCAAGTACTGCCCAAGTCCGCTGAGTGCCTCGTAAATTCTTCGACATGCGTACGATTGCATCCGTAGCACTGGTGTCGTTGTACAGTCTCAGGCTTCACCCGAAATCTCCATTGCCCGATGAGTCATGTGGGGGTTTCCGAAAATAGGGCACCCTGATACAGTACCATAGGATCCTTATAATAAGGACCCCAAAGTAAGGTACCCTGGTTTTCGGAAAGTCCCATGTCACCCTGCAATCCGATACCAATGCTGTACGACGAGCTGAAACGAGGTTGACGCACATGTCTCAGCCCTCAAACAACTAAATCTATTGAAGCTACTACCCTCTTGTGAAGCAGATTGCGGAAAAAATATTTAGGACTTCTGCTGTTGCCTGGTGCGCACTTCTGGGCTCCAAATGCTTTGTCAGTCCTGCACCCTGAACCCCTGTCACCTAAAGCTTCAATACCCTAAATCCCAAAACCCCAGTTCGGGAACCCTGAACCCCTAAACCCTAAACCCCTAAAATCCCTAAAAATCCCTAAAAACCCTAAAACAACCCTAAGAACCCTAAACCCTTTATAAACCCTTATACACCCCAGAACCCAAAGCCGCAGCCTCTGCAAGCTCGGTCTCCTCCACGGTTCCTTAGCAAAAGTGCGGCTTGCACTATGATGCCCTCCTTTTGAGGGGAAACTACAGGTGGGGAGTTTAGGGTACTTAGGGCTTCTATAAGGCTTCTATAAGGTATATAGACCTTCTATAAGGCTCCTATAACGGTAACTACTCCCTTCAGAGTATATAATGTAGACTCCTTATTGGTCTAGGGTTTAGGGTTTTAGGGTTTAGGGGTTGAGGGTTTAGGGGTTTAGGGGACTTGGGGTTTAGGGTTTGGGGTGTAGGATTTTTGGGTTAGGGGTTCAGGTTTGGGGTTTAGGGTGAGGTACCCATAAGCCCCTAACTAGTTCCTTCTTGGGATTACCTTATAGGATTCTAAATATAAACCACAAAAAGGAACTACTTAGGGGCCTATGGGTAATGTAGACTCCTTATTGGTCTAGGGTTAAGGGTTTCATGTACTGTCCTTCAGACTCCAGCGATCTAAATGAAGTCATGCAGGGGCCTTCATAATTAGAATAGGGTTTTGGGTATACTCTACTATACTTAGAATAAGGACCCGCACCCCCCAACAAAAAAAGCACAGGTAATGATTTCGGCCCCTATATTACAGGTGTGGATGGGCGAGTGGGTTGGTAAACCACTGTACATGTGGGGAACTTGACAACTTGATTCGGAATGCCATTGCCAGAACAAGCTCAGCATGCAGGGGGACCATGCATTTGTTGTATGCCATGGTCATCGAAGCAGCCACAGCAGATGAGGATATCGGAACTGATCATCCTGACTTATGATGGGGATATCGTCATCTTAAGTTGCAAGCTGCAGAGTTGTGGTTCGCACCTGCTGTGGGTGACACCAAAGTTGGATGATATTTTGACTCCCTGTGAATGTATGAGTCAATGAGAGTTCTCGGGAGATTGACAAGTGGTTTCGCCTCGTGTTGCGTGAGTTCGCACTGTAATGGCATCACTTGCGTGTTTTTGTTTTTGTCGTCGTGTTGCTGCTGCTGCTGCTTCTGGTGCTGTGGGTGTGGCTGTGGCTGTGGCTGTGGCTGTTGCTATTGGTGTTGGTGTTGTTGTTGTTGTCGTTGTTGCTGGTGTTGGTGTTGGTGTTGGTGTTGTTGGTGGTGGTGCTGCTGCTGCTGCTGCCGCCGCTGCTGCTGCCGCCGACGCCGCCCCTGCTGCTGCTGCTGCTGCTGCTGCTGCTGCTGCTGGTGTTGTTGGTGTTGTCGTTGTTGGTGGTGATGTTTTTAACCTTTGCTTGCGGTGGCAAACTCAATGTTGGCGACCAGGACAGAGGCAAAACAATGTACTTACCTGTTCGACGAAATCATGGTCGAGCAGATGTCATGACGTCGATGTTCAACTTCACTCAGGACGGCCTCGGCATTACGCGAACATTGGATGGCAAGCAAAGTGCACCAAGTTCAAACACGTCACCATGAACCATGGGCAGCGATGATGCTTACTGGATTCATAACGCTGCTGGTGTATTCCTGTGACTACACTCGGGCTTCCCGGAGCAGCCGCAGCATGCCAGAACGCCGCTTCGGTGCATCAGGTAAGCATGGTGGGAAAGATGCCGCTGCTTTTCTGGACAAAACCAGAGGCAGTGTGTGCGCGTGTGTGTGTGTGTCGAACTTTTCCCACTTTGCTATCATGCTCAACCCACAGCACGAAACCACAGAAGTACACACACACACTCTCTCTCTCTCTCTCTGTAAGGTATGGTGTGTGTACAGCATGCTCGACATACATATGCATGTACAGGCATGAAGCTGTTGGCTCTACGTACATCTGTAGCTATACGGGCTTGTACAACATGGGGACAAGGCTCCACCTGGTATCTCGAAGCTTGCCCGGGCCGTCAGATAGTCCTGTCTCTCAGGAAAACTGGAGTCAAGCTGGGTGACGGGAATTGGGGGTCAGGGTTTAGGGTGAGGGGGGAATTAAGCAGAGTCTCTTCACCCTTTGAGACTCCAGCGACGTGAGAATCAACATGCAAGGAAGGTTGCCCTTTGCGGAACGAGATGAAGAAGGCATAGTAATTACTCGAACTAAACAGACACAGACGGAATTCACTTCGCATAGAAGACCGGAACAATCTGATCAAGGAAGAAAGAGTCACTTCGTGTAGATGAACCCGACGAATATAACGTGACCCCACACTATGGTGCAGCTGCCCGAAGATAGAGTGCTCAGTTATACCCTGAACCACACCTCTCAACTCCCCTTGTCCCGAACCCAATAACCCCCTGGAAGGCCCGAGAACTCATACTTCCCAGGCTGTTGTGTCAAAGACTCGAAGACCATGCTATATAAGGCTTCAGGTCTCAGGGCACACCTCCAAACCTTAACCCTTCAACCCCAAAGCCGAATCTCTAAAACCCCCAAAGCCGAAACCCTAAAACCCTAAACCCTGAAACCCTGCAACCCTGCAACCCTAAAACGCTACAACCCTAAACCCTAAAACCCTAAAACCCTAAAACCCTAGAACCCTAGAACCCTAAAACCCTAAAACCCTAAACCCTCAAACCCCTAAACCTTACCTAAACTCTAAACCCGAAACCTCGAGACCCTAAAAACCCGAATTTTCTGAGAAACGACGGCCTCAGGGGACTTCAGCGACATCCGCACAACAACGTCCTTGGCTTGGGGTCAGAAGTTTAGGGTTGAAGGTGTAGGGGTTCAGGGTTTAGGGTTTAGGGCAGTTTAGGGTTTAAGGTTTAAGTTTTGGGGCTTATAGGGTTAGGAGTCCTTATAATGTGGATCCTGGCATTTGGGATGTATTCGGGGTCTGTTTATAGCTGTAGGAAACCACTGCTCACACGCACTGTTTACGATACCCGTTCAGGTGTTGGCAGAAGTTATACCATGGCAAGCTATCACGGCTTTTCCTGTCAGAGCACTAGTGCAGCAGCATGTACATGTATTGTACATTCTATAGCATATACACGGATCGCCAAGTCAAGCCAAGCCTCCTCCTAAACCCAATAAGCCCTAATGCCTGAACCAATGATACGGGATCGTTGCCTACCGTAAGACTCTAAAGGCACAGAGACTAGTTCGGCCTGAATAAGTAGAAAAGACTTTTGGGGTATCGAAGAATGCCTAAGGAAGAATACTTGTGATGATTTAGACTTTCGTCTAAAAGCTAAGGATTTTGGGTGGGCCTCAGGATGGGATAGATTGAAAGCATACAGTGTACCTTGAACTCGAGATACACTGGAAAGAAGTGCCGTACAGGCCCTTCTAAACCCATATGCCCTAAGCCCCAAACCCCTAAGCCCTTAAACCCTAAACCCTGCAGACCCGACACCCTAAGCCGGAAAATACCAAAGCCCAAACCCACAAACCTTGAGCACCAAACAGAAAACCCTGTCCCCAGCAACACAAGGTAGCCGTGCTTGGAGGCAAGCCCCCCAAAAAACAAACTCTACCCCGACACCCGAAGAAATCGCGCCTTGGTCTGGCCGTACTGGATCCTGGGCTGCAGGGTGATTACACCGGTTCAGGGTTTGTTGCTTGCTGTAATGATGCTCCGCTTAAAATTTTAAACCAGAGAAATACTTTCGAAATAGCCTAAATTTCACGGGCTTTCAAGCAAGAAATCAAGCACAGCCTAAACCCTGATCAAAGCCAGCCTAGGATCGTGGCCAGGTCGATGCGCTTTTGGCCGCTACCGTCATCCATGACGTTGAGACCTCGAAGCTTGAGCTGCGATCCGTCAGTTCTACTTGGGCCGTCTCAGGGCTCAGGGTTGACGGAACACTAGACCCTGAAAGACTCGTTACAATTAAGCCCCAACTCTTCAAAAAGCATCTGCTGACGTAGTTGCATCGTTATGTGATTATACAATTAAGACATAACCTAGAAGTCTTATGACTCTCTATCAAGGAGACTTCTTGGCGAAGTCCTATTAGGCCTTACAGCTTGTTGCACTCCTGTAACAGCACGTACTCCCCTTTCTGCCGAAGGAGCCTTGTGACGATTTCCGAACATTCCCAAGTTGAGGGATCGTAGGATCTCTGGCATTCATGAACTGCATACCCAGGCCCAA
Source organism: Symbiodinium necroappetens (assembly GCA_905231915.1). Classification (NCBI taxonomy): domain Eukaryota; class Dinophyceae; order Suessiales; family Symbiodiniaceae; genus Symbiodinium; species Symbiodinium necroappetens. The sequence goes on along the minus strand of CAJNJA010023642.1, from coordinate 22,349 downwards.
CGAAACACCCTAAAGGCCTGAAGGCCTTAAAACCCTCGAAGGAACGCTTTAAGACATGTCATACTGTTGATGATATAAATCCTGCATTACCTTAAGGGCCCTAAATTATGAGAATTACGGCATATTCCTTATCATGGGTAATGCAGGATTTATGACATCATCAACCGTAGAAGCCCTAAGGCTCGAACCCTGAATCTCTCACGCATCCGGCCTCCGTAGACTTCGTGTATCTCCGCCACACCTGACAATGAAACCCGCGTTTTTAGTGCAGGTTAATTAATTAGTGCATGTGTCCACGTCTGCAATTAGAAGGCCAGACTCAAACCCTGTCGGTCAAAGACCATTGAAATCACGAAACAAGGCCTCAAAGCCCCAACATACAAAATCCTACTGACACCTAGAGCGCCGGTTGTGTAAATGCTTCAGTGGCTTGTGGGCCCTTCTACCGGACGAGAGACGAATTGCTGCATCCGCTGTTGGGCCGGGGACGTGCCCTGCCGGGCTTTTCTCAGGCCTTACAGTTTGAGTCCTTGGCGCCGTAGGGTAAGACCTTAAAGCCTGAACCCGAAGGCCTTATCGTGTGAATTCTTTGGGCAATAGCCCTAAGGGTCCAAGTAACAGCGCTTTCAGGGTTTAGGGTTACTTTTGGGGCCCACGTATCTACTAAGTGCATGCTTTTTTTGTACTCGGACCTTTGGGTAGGGATAGTGAGTTTGTGCTCCTTTAACGGATCCTTGCAAGGTTCCTTCAAGGGCTTCGGGAAAGTGACGATCAGCGGATTATCAACGCACTCTCTGTTCTTTGCTGCCGGCGGGCCATCCTCAGGTGCCAAGACCTCCGGGGAAGCAAACACAAAGGCCAACCTTAAGAACTAACGCTTCTATAAAGGCTTCAATGCTGTATGAAGGTTTGGGGTTCAGGGTTAAGCTTGATAACATGAGGATTCTTAAGTGCTGCACCAATGTTTTTTTATCAGAGTTCTATAAGGGCTTCTTATATGCTCAAAAAAAAAGGGTTCTATGAGGGCTTCGTAAATGCTCTAAAAGAAAGGCCCTTCACTGGTTCTTCGGGGGGAGGGGGGTTGGCAGTTTTCTTGACAGTGCATAGCAGGTGTATCGGGCCCCAAGGACGAAGCACACCGACAGGGGTCCTACAAGGGTTTAAGGAAGGCTCTGCAAGTATAAGGCTTTCCTGTAGCCGAAAAGATCTACCTGTTTAGGGTGCTTTATTATGGTCTCTCTCTCTCTCTATATAT